>MU185153.1:103447-121147 GCA_016904865.1 Pissodes strobi
AGAATAAATAAAATAATTTTACTTAAAATTACGCACTGGAAAACTTTTTCCCGTGCGGGCGCACCGGAAAGACTTACTTTCTTTGCGCTACAGAGACATTGAAAATTATAATTTCCAGAGAGATAGTAGGAGAAACTCTATGAGTGATGATGTTAATGCCATGACAACTGAATTTTATAAACATTTTCATAGAATATCAGTGTATCATGATTGCAAGAAAAGAAACAGGAGGTATTGACATATGACACAAGTTGAAGCTAGCTTGCTCGGTGATCCTCAGTTAAGTTAAATAAAAATGAGGATTTTATTAAAACAGAAATCAGCACAATAATGCTATGTCAGATACTACTATACCAACATTTTTGAAATAGTTCTTTTTAATAGAATCTATGAGGAAGTAAAACATAATATTTCTCAATAATTGTCACGCATTCAATGCATTTGCTGACGACTTCAAGCTGTTTGTGGAGATTGCGACGAAAGATGATTGTGTCTGTCTCTGCAAGAGGATCTGATTAATGCTGTTGACTGGTGTATGGCAAATGGTTTTAACTTTAATACTAAAAAATGCACAACAATGTATTTTACCCTTAATAGAAACATAGTGATCTCAATGATTTGGCTCTACGACAAACTTCCTCACAAAAAGATTTAGGAATTACATTGTGATAGCTCTTTGAATTTTACAGAGCATATCACAACCACAATTAATGAGGCCCACAAAATAATGGGTTTCTTCGTCAGATCTACTAAACATTTTGGTATTGGCATTTTCCTAAGGCTATTTGACAGTCTTGTGTTGCTCAAATTGAAGTGCGGGAGCTTAATATGGTCTTCACGACATGACGTTTGGAGTCGGAGTGTTGTGAGAGCGCAGCGTAAATTTTTAAAATATTTCTTTAAAAAAAAAGATGGTTACTATCCTAATCAGGGTTACAACCATTTCAACTTGCCAAGTCTATTCAATAGACTATCACTTAAAAATATGGGTATAATGGCATGTATGATTTACCTTATAATTTCATTTGCCTGCGTGAAGAGTATTTTTGCTCTCTTAATATCGTCAGTTTTTCGGTGTTTTCCTGCACATCTTAGTGCTTTCCGTACATTTTTAATTCGGTTCAGCTATAATTGGTTTTGCCCTTTGACGATTCATCAGCACTGGTCATGGCATGCTGAAAGTGTGATGCTGCGCTGAATGATAAGGAGGTAAAATATAGATAGGGCGTCGCCAGCTTGCGAGGTAGGTGGGGGCAATCCGAAATTTTGACACACAAAACCAAAGTCGCAAAGAAATTTTTAAATGGTTGTTAGGTTAATATAACACATATCTTCTAGTGCTTAGGGTGGGGCAACTGCCCACCCTTCCCGACGCCCTTGTTATACGATAATTTGTGATTTCTGTGAATCTCCGTATGGTGTGCTAGTTTCATTACCTCAGGACGAACCTAGAAACGAAACATAGTGTCTTTTCGTGTGCAACTCTTGCTGAATCATACGGTTTAATAGCTCTAACTGAGACTTGGTTGGATGACACAATTAGTGACCCTGAATGACTTGACAGTCGTTAAGTGGTTTATTACACTGACTGATAATGACGTTAATAACGGTTTTAAGTCTCGTCGTCTAACTTTCAACAACGCTGCAGTGGAAGAGGTGTATGTAAATTCCTCCCTTTATGGATGTGACATACTAAAGAGTTGCACTTTAACACAAGCTTGTGAATTATTTGACAATATATTCGTCATAGGCGATTGTAATAATCTTTCACACATAACTTGGTCTTTAAATGAGGACCTTTTAGGTTTATTACCACGAAATGTAAGATCTGTTAGGGATACTTTATTGTGTGACATTCCTGCGTATTTCTGTCTATACTAATATAATGATATAACTAGTGATCGGCCGATATGCTTTTTTTTTGCCGATACCGATAATCGGCCGATACCGACCGATATTTGAGTTGCCGATGGGCGTTTTCACACTGGCCGACACGATAACGACACGACAACAATGCCGACACGATATCCGACAGGTGGTTTACACATTTCAACGACACGGCACATGCAGTTGTTGTGTGTCGGTACTTAACAAATTCTATATATTATATTTATTTTATTTGAGGCGCAAAAAAAAGGCATTTATGGGGACATACCGAGATGTTTACTGTACATCCCATTATTAAACTGAGATATTTAGAGGCGACTTTACTATACTTTGTTTGAGAAGTTGGTTTATGACCCAATTAAGTACATACTTTAATTATTTTCCTATGAGCAAAAATTCATTTGACTACATATTAGATAATTTAATTAATATTTTATTATGTTCATGGGTTTCCTCCCAAATACAGGGCTTAGATTCCACTAATTCAATCAATATAACGATGTCATATTTGAAACTGGTAATTTTTCTTTAGTTTCACCTATAAATTCAAACAAACATCAGTGATTCCACACACCACTTACAAAAATATGGACGAAAATCGCCACGACACGACAGGATTGCTTGCTTCTCAACGACATGTCGTTTCCTGCAACGACACGACACCGACATGTCGTAGAGTGTGAAAGCATTCCCATTTAATTATATGAGATAACGAGTCCACCGACATCGTTGTCGTTGTCGTGTCGTTGTCGTGTCGGCTAGTGTGAAAACGCCCGATACCGATAAAATATCGGTATCGGCACGAAATTTTAAAACATTGATATAAAAATTATTTAATATTAATAATATAGTATTTAATATACATACATACTAGGGTAAGTGAAACATCTAAATAGTGGCAAATTTGCAAACATTAAAGAGATCTGCCAGCACCGCATTCTTTTTGGGAGTTATATGAAAGTTTTGTAAGTGAACCATCAAAAAAAAGTAAAGGTATTGAAACAAATTAGAAAAACTGGAAAAGAAAGAAATTAGTTTGTACCTATCAACTTCCGTAATTGACAGAAATGAATCTCCATTTGAATGGTGGGATTTCAATAAAAAGGATATGCCTTTACTTAAAAATCAAGCAGATATTTTTTTATGTGCCCCTTCTGCAAGCGTCTTTAGTGAGCAAATTTTCTCCGATGCAGGCAACATTTGTTGTATTAGAAGAAATAGATTGATCCCTGAGCGTGCTGAAATCCTGATCTTTTTGCATCGCAATTTGAAAAAGTTAAATTTTGATTACTAGTTAGTAGTTTATACTACATTACGTCATGAATAATCACATGTATCAAACTTTTATTTTTGTTATTTCCTGTTTAGTGTAGAGAAATTGCATAAGTGCACTTTATTTGCAATGTTAAATTCTTGATGCTGTGTTATTTAAAATAATAAAAATTAATTTAAAAGTAATTTGATTGTTTTTTTGTTTTATTACAAGAAATTATAATACTAGATTTGTATTTCAAAATAAATAAAATAAAATTGCTTTAATTTAAAAAATTCCGATATTTATCGGCAAAATTGTGCCGATACCGATTATCGGCAAAATTTGCCGGTATGCCGATACGATACCGATACACCGATATTTATATCGATATCGGCCGATCACTAGATATAACCAACGTTAATAATGCTATTCTAGACTTATGTTTTGGTAATTTTAAGCCTCACTCAATTGCTAGATGCGGTGGTTTAGTAAATCGTAATCCGTACCATCCGGCGTTTGAGTTTTCTCTATCTCAGAGTGAGAGAAGGCATGTTTGAGCCCAGCAGATCGTGTCTGTTATGACTTTGAAAAAGCTGACTTTTGCATGATTAATGATTACTTTCTTAATTTAACTGGCTCTCAATTTTGGATGGTAACATGGATATTTCTATAATTTCTAATCTGTAATGTATGACCGTTTCAATATGTTTGTACCTATAAACGGCGACGCTTTGTGTGCTATCTGTGTACAATTTAAAAAGACTATCAAAATGTATCTGTTTTGAGTGATTAAAATTGCTTTAACCGCCAGTGTCCCAGAAAAGTTGTTGTCTAAGGTTGGTATAAGTATGGGATCTGGCCCTGATGGCATTCCATTTCTCGTTCTGAAATCATGCTCTTACACGCTCTATCTTCCTCTAACGCATATTTTCTTACAATCCCTTGCTACTGGTATTTTTCCAGAAGTCTGGAAACTATCTTATGTAACTCCTATCCACAAATCTGGTAGCAAAGGGGAAGTAAGTAACTATGGGCCTTTACTATTACTTCTGCAATACCAATGTTGTGTGAGCGTCACGTTCAAAGGCATCTCTCAAAGAAAATGACAAAGCAACGTCACCACATGGGCATCTTTAAGTACCCTACATATGTTAAACTTGCATAACTCAAAATAAACTATACAAAATAAATAAATAAAGTTAATATAACAAACAAGTGACATCTAAAATACAAACACAGAAAATTGTACTATAGTGTAGAACAATAAATTGCCTATTGGCATAATGATTAATAATGCACTTAGAAATAAAAGCAATAGCAAATGTAGATGTAAGTATTCAAAGACATGTGGTGCTATAAATCAAATCTGAATGAGTAATTTTTTTCTGTTTTGAGTAATTTTTGGTAGGTATGTCTTTTAAATAAGGGAATGCTTTGGATCCTTTGCAACTCGCCAGGAAGCATATTGAATGCCTTAATAGCTCGATACAATGGCCCTCTCTCAAAGAAAGTAGAGTTGTGCATTGGTATGCTAAAGGTGTTTGCCTTTCTTGTTTGTGTTGTCATGGTTTGGGCGTAGGTCTGAGAAATGGTAGCAAATAAAGAGGGATTTTTTTTTACAAAGACACCAAGTGAAAGAAAATATAACGACGGCACTGTCAAAATGTCAAACATGATACAGTAGGGTGTAGACCAACAATACAGCGTAGTATTCGCTTCTGTGCCCTGAGAACATTGCTGGCACTTTTCCCAGATCGCCAGAACAAAATCCCATAGCTTAATACTGATTGTATATTGGAGAGGTAAAACATCCTTACAGTGCTCAGAAACAACTGATCCCTAAGCCTCAACAAACCGCAAAAGCTATTCAAACGTGTTTCTACAGCATTTATGTGCTTTTCCCAATCGAGGCACGGATGCACACAAATACCCAAAAATGTCATGCTATCTGCGACTGGGATCGATTTTTTGTCAAACCTAACATATATTGACTCCACTGAGGCATTCAGCTTAGAAAACACCAAGGGGCCAGTCTTATCCATGTTGAGTCTTAAGTCACAATCCCGACACCACGACCTCATACGCCCCGCCGCCGCTTCAGAACACGCCACAGAAAGTCCACCCGGGGTCAAGCCAGTTAGTACTATTCGAGGTACTATTGATGTATCGTTCGTATATTGACATAGTTGTTCAGAGCCGATATAATTATCCATCTCATTAACATAGATTAATAAAAGGAGAGGCCCCAGGATAGAACCCTGTGTGACACCTGTTTCCATCCTGGTCGGACCCGACCAGTAGGATCTGCCCTCCTGTACAAGACACACCACCTGCTCCCTGCCAGATAGGTATGACTTTAAGAGGGCCGCGCAAGCACCCCTAAGCCCATAGTGGTCCAAGGATGCTAAAAGTATCCTGTGATTGATGGTGTCAAAGGCCCTTGAAAGATCGAAACACAGAAGAAAAGACAATCAGAATATCATTTCTAATATATTTCGTCAGTACGCGCACCCTCGACGCACATCATAAATCAGCCATTATTTGTGGGGAATCAGGGTCGCCCGACCATTGCTTTAAGTTTATTATTACATTTGATCAGTGCCTGCGTGCTGCGTGTTTTGTATTATGACATTACGTTCTGCTAGGTGGTAGTTTTTTGTTTATATTTGGTTTTGTATGTTTGTGTTAAAAGTATTTTGAGAATATTTGGACGAAATTAATAACAGAAGGGGAAAACATGTTTGCTGTGTACCGAACTGTGAACAACTTTCCCGAAAGAAAGACAAACATCTATATTTTTATCGATACCTATTACTCGTATATGTAAGTGGGCGTTACAATTTGTATTGTTTGGTGCATTTCTGCATATCGTATAGATATAATACGTATTTTTCTTCATGAATTTCTTGACAAAATTAACTGTTTTAGATTCATTACCTTTCTTCATGTGCATGGTTGGCCATATTCATACAACCTTAAAAGAGCATGGGGCAATGTTAGATTTTTTTTAATTCAATACCTTATACAATCGCTAATTTTAATTTGTTTTTAAATATACTACGAGGAACATACTACATTCTTAAACGCAAATAATATTATGGAAACTATTTGGTTGTTATCTAATGTTATCTAATACATAATATAGAAAATACACAAATGTTAAACGGGCTTTACTTATATGATTAGGATACAAAGACGCGTATGACTACTTTGAGGAAAAAAAGTGGAAGAATTAATTTTCCATGTTTTCTTTTAATGAGCATTTATTATATTTTTTTTCGGCCTTTTATATAAAAAAAAATAAAAAATGCATTCTGAGTATTTATATAGTTTAAGGATCATTTTTCTCTTGTTCGATACTACGATATTAGCTGCAAATACAGGGTCAGAGAGTAGAGATTCTCTACTCTTTGACGGGGTCTCAGGGTTTATTACATGGATTTGTTTATATATACTTATAAGTGGGAGTGCAGATATTTATTTTGGGAAATTGTTTTTGACGTGAAACTTCTTTAGCGAGGTAAAGTCAGAAAAAATTAAACGCTTAGCAAAGTGAAACGTTTATCAGAGTTGACACGGTTATCAAAGTGACACGCCCCTTTAATTAAGCAAGTTCCAGTACATGACACAAAGAATTATTCTTTGTATCATGGTTCCAGTATAGCTAACAACCAGAGGGTTGACATTTTCAGGACATGTAGTCGGGGTAAAATAAGGATCATGGACGAGAATAATCCTCATTTCCCCGGATACCCAAAAATTTTCGGCGAAAAAAGGCGGAGGAGTTCAGCTACGAGGTCGGGGATGGCAATAATGGGAAAAACAAATGCCTTGAAAAAAAAAAACAAAAATTTTTGAAAAAATGGAAAAAAATTGATAAAACGTAAAAAAAAGATTTAGTAAGTTAATAAAAGTATTGTAAAATGGAATAAGAAAAAAATTAAAAAAAAAAACAAAAGATTGTTGGGAAAGTTAACAAAAGTATTATAAAACCAAATATGAAAAAAAAATAAAAAATTGTTCGGAAATTTAATAAAAGTATTATAAAACTAAATAAAGAAAAAAACATTAATAAAAAACAAAAATTAGAGAAATGCGGTTTTCGGCGAAAAAAAAATTAAATAATATACGTTTTAAAAAATTGGAGACCTGTCAGAATTGTACATTTCAAGAAGTATTTTTAAATTTTTGATGAAAAATTCCTATGACCGAAAAAAACATGAAACCTTTGTATTTCCCACTTTTTGATATCTTGAAATAAACTCTCTAGGTGGGCGCCGAAATATGCGGGAAAACCTTGTATATACAGGGTGGCTCGAATTCGTGTCTATGTATGGGGACCTCGAAAACGGTAAGAGATACAGTGTCGGTTAAATTAAGGCAAAATTGCGCATTTAGGTGCCTAACAGTATGCCGTTTAGAAAGTTATAAAATTCCGAGTATTTCCGGAGATATCCGGAAAAAACCGACATTTTGAAAAATCGTTTTATTTTTTCCTGGGCTTATTTAAAAACGGATTTGAAATCTAATTGCATTGTTACTTTTTTCGCTCTATCCAATGATAATATCCAGTTTGAAATCAGACGTTTTTCAAAATTTCGTTTTTTTTTTCGGGTATCTCCGGAATTACTCGGAATTTTAAAACCTTGTAAACGGCATATTGTTAGGCACCTAAATGCGCAATTTTGCCTTAATTTTTCCCACACTGTATCTCTTACGGTTTTTGAGTTCCCCATACATAGACACGAATTCGAGCCACCCTGTACATACATGATATTATATGTTACCATTAATATACGAAATACGTTATTATGCATAAAAACTAAGCATTTTAGGAATTATGGATTAGTAATTATCTTTTACTTAATATCGATAGTAACCAAACTTAAATATAAAGTTATATAGTATGCGTGGCCCTCTGCTCCGCTCTGGTAATTCAACTAGAGAAATTAACTTAATCTGACCCAGTTGGATCCAAAACACAATTTTATAATTTTTATAACTTTTTGCGTTAATATCGATAATTAAGGGTTTTAGCAACTATCCATAATTCCTAATTTGCTCAGGTTTTATGCATAATAACGTATTTCGGATATTAGCAGTAACATATCTATAAATATTATATTATATACTTTCATATTATTTACGTAGTATCTGACTGATTGTTTTTTCTTCTGTGATCGAAATACAATCCTCCTACCTTCTCTCCCCTGTCCAATTTACTGACTATAAAATTAATTGCATTATAAATTGCCAGCAGTTGACTTACGCGGTCTGAAACCATATTGATCTACTAGAATATTATTTTGTGTGATAAAACTCATGAGTCGGTTATATAAAAAAATATTTTATGAGACCACAGCCCACAAATTATGGTTTTAGATGAATAACTAACCGACTTGTGAAGGTTTATAATGAAAATATTAATGATTGTGATTTGTTTGGTTGTTCATTCTTGAGCTTTAAAAATAAGATCTTATCTAAATAATTATTGTTCTTTCAAAATTTTATATACATTTTCAGCAAAATGGATATCTTTATAATGATTATGTTGTGTACCATTTGGAATATTTTGTAATTCTGTAGTGTACTTGCGAAATAAATAATAAATATTGCTCTCAAAAATCTTTGACACTGATGGAAGAAGAAAAACCGGTCTGTAATTTTTGATGTTTTGACAATCACCTTTTTTTAAATACAGAAATCGCCTTGGCCCTTTTCAATGCAGCTGGAAATAAGCCTGATTCAAGAGATAAGTTAATAAGCTTAAGAAGGAGTTTTCTCAAGGATTGTGCAACCTTTTTCATGATATAAACAGGTACCTCATCCATTCTTGAAGAATATTTATTGGGCAGTTGCATTATTATGTTGAACACTTCCTGACGGCTGACAGGAGGAAGAAAAATAGTATTTGCACATGGCTCGTTATTCTGATATGGAATTTATATTTGAGGTAGCTGCCAATTGAAATTTCTCACAGAAGGCTGAAACTATTTCATCGGGGTCAGTTATGAAAAGATTTGAGTCAGTCTTCAATGCGATACCACTAGTGGGCCTATTCTTATTAGTATGAGAATTTAGTAGAGCCCAGGCAGATTTTGAATGATTACCTGAGTTTATGATTCTGTTCTCGTTTATGGATTTTTATAGTTTGTTAGGAATTTTTTATAAAGCTTTTTTTCTGTTTTATACAGTGTGTCCACTTAAGTTCGCACCATATGGAAAACTTTTTTATTACCAATTTTACGAAAAAAAGTTATTCTTTATAAAAAGTTCTGCTTAGACCAAAACCTAAAATGCAACCATCAGATAACAAATTTTTTCAGTACGGATACGAGGTTTGTCAGAAAATATGAATTTTGCCCAACAGTAAAGTAACTTTATTTTTGAAAATATTGAAAACTTTAATCAGTTATCTCTTTATTCGTTAAGCAGTTGATAACCTTTCCGTCTCTTAACTTATATGTTGCATTATTTTGATGATGCATTAAAATAATTGATAAATATCAAAATTATTTATTTTACAATATCATCAATTATTTTAATGCATCATCAAAATAATGCAACATAGAAGTTAAGAGACGTAAAAGTTATCAAATGTTTAACGAATAAAGAGATAACTAGTTAAAGTTTTCGATATTTTCAAAAATAATGGACAAAATTGATATTTTCTGACAAACCTCGTATACGTACTGAAAAAATTTGATATCTGATGGTTGCATTTTAGGTTTTGGTCCAAGCAGAACTTTTTATAAAGAATAAGTTTTTTTTCGTAAAATTGATAATAAAAGTTTCCCATATGGTGCAAACTTAAGTGGACACACTGTATAATTCCAATGATACAATAGAATCTCTTTTTTTTGTACCATACATTTAAGTCTTTAATATAAATTGAATATTTTTTTTATTTCTGCATTTACCCAACTCACACTTTTGCCTTTCAATCTAGCAGTACTTATAGGAAAAGCTGAATCAAAATGGTAATAAAAAAAGTTGCACACTCCAAACCTCTTCCCAGTTCTCATTACTAATATATTCTGAAAATTTATTTATATTGTTATTTGAGAAGAGACGTTTTTAACTAGCTCTTGTTTTTGTTTATCTATGTTAACTTAAAAAGAGAACAGTTGGCCCGAGGGGGTAGTCACTAGGGTAAAATTTGTGACAAGATTGCGAAAAGTAAGGGATTGCGAGGGATTTCTAAAGATTGCGAGGGATTTCGAAAGATTGCGACGGATTGCGATAGATTGCTAGTTTGTGTATAAGATTGCGAGAGAATTCCAAGGATTGCGAAGCATTCCCAAGGATTGCGAAAGACTCCCAAAGGATTGCGAAAAACTTACAAGGATTGCGAGGGATTTCTAAAGATTGCGAAAGCGTTTTCATGTTCTTTTAAAGTGTCTTGCAAATTGCAAAACGTATACTTAGTTTTTCGCTTGGGTTTAGGGAACTATAGGTAGGTTTGTTATGGAAACTAGAAATATTCTTCAATAGGAAAATATAGAAATTAGAATTGTTAAAACATGGACTTTGATTAAACAAAAATCATCAATAGAGATAAAATATTTTACATTATCAACCACGTTCAAATTTTGAGCCCCAATTAAAAGCTATCCTAAAAATTAAAAAAGAAATACAAAAGTTCTAGGGTAGTTTATCTATTATATTTTGTTAATTATTATGAATCAAACCAATGAGCACAGAGACATGGTTCTGGCAATGGATTCATGCGAGGATTCATGTTTATGACAACTTTGTGAACAGGATAATTTTAGGTAACATCAAAATGAAATAGCTTATTTGTGGCCTTTTGGAAATCTCTTGAATGTTTTGGTTCAAACATTATATAGGTATACCGGGTGACCTCGAGATTATACTGACCACTGACCAGGCGTTTTTAACGTCATTTGAAATATATATTTTGAGATTTAGGGAGCTTACAGGAACGGCTATAAGGAAAAAAAGTAGGCGTAAAAACAGTAATTAATCACTTCTGATCATACCCGTCGTAATGGAAACTGTGTTAGGTATTTTAAATGAAACAACCTGTATATTTTTGCTATTTTCGATTTTACCTATTCATCAAAATCTAAGTCATGTAACTCTCTCTATACCTATCTATGATAGTTTCGGATACAGGACGTGCTACTAAAATTATTTAAGTGGATGCTGGTTAAGTGTCAAATTTAAACATTTACGGATTACCTACAGGTAAACTGAAAGTGAAAGTTTTAGTAGTTTAATAGTTAATATACCGCAAAAATCTGTCCGGTGTTTCATTTAAAATAACAAAGTTTATTATGGTTATTTCTGGTTGGATCGAAAATGACCCATTAATTATTGCTTTTACTCCTATTCTTTTCTTGATGGACATTCCGGTAAGCTCCCCATATTTCGTATAGATATATTTTTGTATAATTAAATAAAACGCTTGGTTAGTAATCTCGCGGTCGCCCGGTATACAGGGTGTCCTATTTCACTGCTTTTTGATGCTCAGTTGTTTGTTTCAAATTTATTATGAGATAAACAGAAAAAAACATAGCTTATTTGGATTAGACTGTGCTTTAATGCAAAATAGGTACAAATATTAAAAAAATTAATATCAAAAAATACAAAAAACAAACTTAAAAACATAGGTAAGTATGACCCCAACACGCAAAATTGACCTCAATACATTAACTTTAAAATGCTCTAGTTCGAAAATAGCAGGTCAGAAAAACAGCAAATCAGAAATAGGAACTTGTGCATTTAATTACAAATAATCTTTGAAGCTATTTTTTGCAGCCTTAAATTTCTGTTCGATTTCTAATTTTTGATGCCGTTTTAGATAAAAATGCTCATTTTTCAATAGTGGTATTGGCTCATAAAATGTGAACTTATTTTCCACTATTTGAAGGTCTTAATTTTTCTCTTTTGGCCAAATAGGTGTCGAGGGACGACTTTAAGGAATTTAATTTTGTTGGAGCTCTTATCAATCCATCCTCTACAACTCTACCAATGTACCATGTCCATAAATAACATACTGCATAATAATTTTCCAAACGTACCTATATCAATAGAGCCTTTGTTGATATTTTATCTTCCTTTTACTTCTTATTTTTGTTTTTCAAGGAACCCCCCCCATTCGCTTGAAAGTCTTCCTAACTTGTTAGAAAAGAGCCAATAAACAAGCGGATTTCATTACTAGCGGTTCTTTGTTGACTTTAGCAACTAGAAAAGAACGATCTTCCTTTTGTTTCTTTTTGCTCCTTAATATTTAACTCAGTAATACCTTATAAATCCTCAAATGCATTATTTTCATTGTCAATATCTTTTCCTCGTTTACCGTTTGCCCCTCTATATCTTGATTCATACCGAGATTCATACTCGGATTCATATTCATAGTTAAGATATTAAGGATATTAAATAAAAACTATTTTTACGCATTTGCGCTTCTGTGTTCAAACCTCGGTTCGGTACATATAAAAAATATTTTGGAGGCCATATTATAATTTTTATCTATGATCTTTAAAACCGAGTTTAAATTATGTATTTCAGAAATCTTTATAAAAATAGATATGTAGGTTTTTCTCGCAACAATATCGTTTACTTAATTAAAAATTTAAAACTGATGGTGCTGGAATTTCTCATACAGGGGTGTATCAGTGGAAAGTCGAGTGGGAGTAAAAAATTAATGTCTTACTAAATAAACGTCAGATTTATTTATGTAGCAGTGGAACACATAGTGTGGCATAAGTTTGGAAACCCCTGTTTTATTTGGAAACCACAAATTCTTTTGCGACAAAATTAAGATCCCTCGGATTATCCGAAGTTCCTGATTTCAAAATGATATCGGCAGTGTTGCCACTCATTCAGATTTTTCTCTACCATCATAGCCAAATGTCAAATTTTAAATGGAACGTCAAATTTATTTTTTCTGCAATACAGAGTGAAACAAATTCTTTTCTCACCATTAGGATCTCGAAAACCATAAGAGATAAGACGTATATTAAATCGGGACAAGGTTGCGCAATTTAAAAGTCATTGATATGCCGTTGAGAATTTTAGAAAATTCCGACTACCTCCAAAGATATTCGTAATAAACCGAAAATCAGCTATTTTATTTTAATTTTGTTCTGACTTTATTTAAAGAGATAATATAAAATTAATTTAACATTATTGTTGCCATTTTTTCTCCTTTACAAGACGGTAGTATCATATTTGAAATCTGGCGTTTCGTGTCAGGGCCCCCACCATCAACTTTTTTTTTAAATACGGACCTGTGTTTTTTATTTTATTTTTAGAAGCCTTTGGTTTCCCAAAACCAACGATGTATCACACTTGTCCAATAGCGGTAACAAATATTCTCATAAGTGAAATCGCGTCAGAAAAGATTGCCCTCGAGATTGCCCTATCTCTGTCTAACACATTATTTCTTATGGAAAAATCTAGATTTGTTGATTTATTAGTAAGTGTGAGACATCGTTGGTTTTAGGAGAACAAAGGCTTCTAAAAAATTAAATAGAAAATCCAGGTCCGTATTTAAAGAAATAAAGTTGATGATGGGGGCCCGGACACGAAACGTCAGATTAAAATTTGATACTGCCATCTTATAAACAAATAATAATGTTAAATTCATGTTATATTATATCTTCAAATAAAGTCAGGAAAAATAAAAATGAAATACCTGCTTTTAGATTTACTACGAATATCTCCGGGAGTAGTCGGAATTTTCTAAATTTCTCAACGACATATCGATTGCTAAATTGCGCAACTTTGCCCCCATATAACAGACTTCGTATCTCTTATGGTTTCCGAAATCCTAATGGTGAGAAGCAAATTTGTTTCACCCGGTATAGATTTCCCACTCCAGTGCCAGTTCAGTATAGTTCATGTCAGATAGCTAGCAGTGTATAAGGGATACTCTGTATATCAACTGGTATTATACAGGGTGTTATTTAAGTACGCGGCCAAAGTTCACTTTTTGAGTGATTTTAGGACGAAAAGTTTATATAAACATAGGTCCGGAAATGCATTGGTTCCAAAATACAGAGTGTTCAAGTTTAAGAATAAAAACGGTAGTGTACGCCCTTGACTTCTTTCTAATTTTGGTATTTATTTCGGATTAAGGAACTAAAAATAAAACTTTTTTGTCCCTTCAATTATTTTCGTATATTTCTTACTCTTTAGGGAAAAAACTTGGAAAAAAATAAACACCACTACTTATTACATGTCCCTAGACTATATCATAAAAAAGGTGATTCTTTTCTCAAAAACTAAGCAAGATACAAAGATAATACAAGGGATAGGAAAGTTGTATTTTTAGTTGCTAAATTTGAAAAAATATATGATTTTTCAAAAGTGAGTGACTTCCGAGACGCCAATGGACTTAAAAATAATTAATTATGGCTAAATTAGCTCCTTGTAATGTAAATACTACTGCCGAATTTTAACAAAATCGACCAAAAGAATCTTATTAAGATTTTTACAAAAAAAACTATTTTTTTTTTAAGTTTGACATCCTGTATCTTGGAAACAGTGCAGACATATGTTTATATGTTTATCTTAAACTCACTCGAAGAATTACCTTCTGAGGTTTGGTTACGTACTTAAATAACACCCTGTATTATTGACGAAAATTAATTCAATTGTTGTCAACAAACGCGTACCATAAAAATACCAAGAAAAATACCTAACGATTTTTTATACGTGCTTATGACAAATACTATACCCAGTTAGCACGTAGCCGCTCCTTTGGTACTTAATATCATATATTTTAACGAACATTTTTGTGGATTATGAGCGATTGCGAATGGATTGCGATAGGATTGCGATGATTGCGAAGCGATTGCGAAGCGACTGCGAATGATTGCGATAGTGATTTCGGCGATTGCGAGTGAGCTTGTGACAGTATTGCGAGAAGTGAATCACCCCTCGAGTTGGCCTTCATTGTCTGGAAAATTTGTTGTATGTACCTTACATGTAGAGTAATTTTTGTTAATATTGGAAAAAAATATTGTCTACTTGGCTCTCATTGCCTTTCCCCTATATTGATATTCTTTCTCAGTTACCCTTCTCACTAAATGTTGGCAATACAAGATAGCGAAAAGCATTTTAGTTGGACTTCCCCAAGGATAAATCTGTTTTAAAATTCTCTAATTTATAGAACTTGTTATTATTTCAATGTGTATGCGGGTGATTTGGATGTGGAGAGTATTAGTATGAGTAAGTTTGTGGATGTTTTTGATCAAAAAATTTTTTGCTACTCAGGCCCAGACTTGCTAGATATAGGTATCTGGCTGATTATGTGCATTTGTATACTATGTATATGTTATTCCATTAGCTAGTAAGTATGGTATCTGTAATTGGCATATTTGCTGTAGATGCTATATATAAATAAATATTTTTATTTATTTATTTATAACGTTCTTTATTGACATAAATATCAAAGGGCCATTGACCGAAGTCCTTCAGCCTTTTACATACAATTTTATATATTATTTACAATTGGAAAAAAAAGTGAAAAATATAAATAAACATATTATATAACTATTTACAGGATTGGATATTTTGAGTTTTGGTTGTGTAATATGTGATGATTTACTGTTGCAGATGTATGATGGATTGATATAATGATGTTTCTGGATAGACTCTTCTTCTGTTTGGAGGTATTTCTTTGTTGCATAGTGCATGCAGAACCTGTATATTAGATTCTTGGCTGGCAAATTTGGTACTCAAGTCTCTAAGTCTGGTTGTTATTGGTTCAACTTTTGTCAACTCGTAGAGTAGTTGGTTAGATGGATTATATAACGGATTTTGTGGGTGACGCATCTTGGTAATGGTCCGTAGAGTTGCTGTTTCGGCTACTTTTAGATGTTTAATTGCTGGTGGTCGACAGTTTAAGTAGATAGGATGGCAGTATTCTAGAATGGGTCGACATATTGACTGGTATATATGGGCTGCAGTTTTCAGTGATATTCCCTGTTGTTTATAGGTAAGACTTCGAAAGTGTTTTCCTCTTGTTACGCATTTGGTTTTGATTGTTCTTGTGTGGTAGTTAAAATTAAGTTTTTGGTCGATATTGATTCCCAAATATTTGGCTGATGGCTGTGGTTTTATGGCATGATTATTGATAATAATGGGTGGAGAATTTGGTTTAATGTGGTGGTTGAAAATTAAGAACTGGGATTTTATGGGGTTAGGTTTCAATCGCCATTGGTTAAACCAGGTCATAGTTTTATCCATTAGAAGCTGCAGGGAATTTAACGTGGATGTGATGTTTGAATTGTGAGTAACAAGAGCAGTGTCGTCAGCAAATTGGAGGATATATGATTTGGGATCAAAAAACTTAGAGTCATCTTGGAAATAGTTGTATATGTCATGGCAGTAAATATTATAGAGAAGGGGGGATAGCGGGGAGCCCTGAGGTACCCCCTGATAAGGTATAAAACATCCCGACAAGTTTTTATGGATCTTTATTTGAAGTTGTCGTTCTTGTAGGTAGTTATTAATTAATACTATCAGGTAGTGTGGACAATCAAGTTTCCAAAGTTTAAGAAGCAATCCAGAGTGCCATACACTGTCGAACGCTTTGTTTATGTCCAAAAAAACCGCGGCACTTCGATGACCTGCAAGCTTTGCTGTTTGAACATTTGACGCCAGAATTGAAACTGGTAGTGTGGTGGAACGTCTTTGTTTGAATCCAAACTGATATATTGGAATGTATTCTCCTAAATGTTGTTGTAGTCGTTCTTTTATAATGATTTCCAAGGTCTTGCCGAGCACTGGTAAAAGTGTAATTGGTCGAAAATTATTTACTTGGGAATGGTCTGAGTTGGGTTTGGGGATAGTTATTATTTGTCCCTTTTTCCAGATTGATGGAAATATTTGTTGCTTAAGACAAAAGTTAAATATTTCTATAATTTTCAGGTGGGTATTATGTTCAAGAGATCTAAATATTCTTTTTGTGACATAGTCATACCCTGGAGATGTTGATTTACCTAAGCTAATTATTCTAAAATATGTGGCTTCATCTATTTCTTCGACTTCTTCTTCTCTTCTAGTTTCGAAAAACAACTCGGCCCACCTTGTCACGCTTAGAAGGTTTTCTTCACTATATTGTTGGTCATCGTCAAAGGTATAAGCCTGGCGAAAATAATCTGCAAAAACATCAGCTTTTTTCTTGTCATCCGTTATGTCTTGTCCATTAACTTTTAATGTGGGTATCGTAGTTCGTGGTTTGTATTTAGTTACTCTATTTATCTGGTGCCAGTAGTTTTTTCCGTCCTGTTGATTTATGTCATTGCAGGTTGCAATCCATTTGCTTTCTCGATACTGTTTAATCATATTCTGGATGTTCTTATTAAACTCATTTAGATGCCTCTTAAATTGTGGATTTTTATTTTCTAAATATTCTCTGTACATTTTTCTTTTTGTTTTTATAAGTCTTATAATATAAGGGGGTAATTCGTAGATGTAATGTGTAATTTTTGTTTTTGGTGACTCTTCTAGAACTGTTTTTGATAGCATATCATTAAAATCTTCAATAAATGTTTCTGAAATTGATGTGTTTCTGTTTT
>MU185154.1:0-31592 GCA_016904865.1 Pissodes strobi
TGATGATATTCTCATGAAAGGAACTATTGTGGTTACAATTTAGCTTGATGATTTTATAAAAAACTGTTTTTATATCTAAGTACGAGATAAATTTTAGAAAGGTGTCTAAATATTTTGGTCAACTGTTCAAAATGCTGCTTAATTATTTCAAGGCTTTTACCATTGAATCGTATTCTTGCTATTTATGGTAAGTTTTTTACAGTTGTCTTTATTATTATTTATAGGCATATAAATATGCACAATTTTTTGCGCAGTTTTTATTTGTAAATGTATTCTATCCTGAAATATATATATAGACGTGGAAAAATAATGTTGTGTGCATACGAAGACAAGTTTTATGGCACCATTCAAGGGCGTAAAGAATTTTCAACTATTCATTGCAATATCGATATTGTTTTCTTAGCTATCGGTATTTTGGTTAATAGGAATTATTGAGAGTACCATCCCAAACGGCACTACCATTTTAGTAATTATTCATGGATACTTGTAGCCCAGCTGGAAGGAAAACAGCAAAAAGCAAAGAAAATTTAGTTTTAAAGAACAAGGCTTTCAATATCGAATTTAAATTTTAGATTAAAAGGTACCTGAACTATATCATGCCTTTAACTTAGATCTGATTCGTCCTAAAGAAAAATAATGACAGAATAATAAGTGCACATGAAGTTCATTTAACTTTCAAACCAATATTTTTTTACTGAAAAAGATATTCCAAAACACTCCTTATTTTAATACGCAGCATAATTAATTAAAACAACTTCTTCAAATTCTATATCAGGAAATATGGATTATTTTCTAATATGGTGAATAAACTAGCCAACAATTGAAACACCCCCTACCTACCCAATTTGGCATCAATTTTGAAGTCATGTAATTTGAAAAATATTTTATGGATTTTTTGAAGCGAGACAATCTTGGATAGATGTGACTAGGGACTGCAAGGGTAAAGGCACATAGTCTTAGACTGGGCAGGTCACATAATACAGGGCGAAATCATTGCCAACTTTTGCTGGGATTTTTTTCTTGCAAGCGTACGCAATTCACCATTTTCCGCACGCATTCAACGTCTCGAAAGATCCACTTTCCCGCACTGATGGTGGGAAAAAAGCATGTTTTGTGGTTTTATCGTAAAATATGAACTTTAATAACAAACAGAACACGAATTTGTAGATCAATTTCCTTTAAAAGTGAGGTATTTATTTAGAATTTATCTAAATACTAATAGCATGGGTTCATCAGACGAAGACTGAACATCAGAACAGATTTTGGAAGCCAAGTATAGCAAATTTAGAGTTGCTACCGGAAAAATCGAAAGATCGATATGAAAAACAGTACATTTTAGTAGTTGGTGGGATGTAAAAAAAGTGAAAACACTGAAAGAAGAAGTCCTTTTAGCGTATTTTTCAGAAATTCACAAACATTTTAGTAGTTGGTGGGATGTAAAAAAGTGAAAACACTGAAAGAAGAAGTCCTTTTAACGTATTTTTCAGAAATTTACAAGTTTTGGTAGTCAAATACCCTGTGATTTCAATACTCCAGGGTGAAAAGTGCACTTAAGATTACGGCCTACAGCAAGAAGCAAACTGGATACAAATTTATTACAGAAGCACCCAACGAGGTTTATCTTCTGTTTCAGTTAGTAGCTATTTTTGGGCTAGCAGGTGCTTGTCAACGTGAGGAATTAGCCAAACTCACCCTTGATATTGACGATGAAGGTCACCTCATAATCGTCACTATCCAGGACTCCAGATCACTTGTTATTTCTAATGAGATTATTATTAGCAGTTATTTAAATCTGCACATAAAAAATGCCAGCTTACGCCCAAAACAAACTTCACATCGCCGCCGCCGCGCCGATTTTTTTAAATAAATTACAAAAATGGAAAATGCAGTACCCAACAGGCCGGAATTAATACCATGAGAGACACAGGTCACAGCTTCAGGCATTCATCTGCCACTTTCCTGGCCAATACTGGTGAAGGGATTACCAATGTCAAAAACTCAGAAGGATGGCAATCCACAACTATTGCAGAAGGATATTTGAAAGAATCCGTCAATCTAAAAAGAACATATCCAACAAAATTCTTAATCTCAATGTTTCAAACGCTACTCCATCAACTTCCAGCTGCAGTTTAAAAACATTAAGATCGTCAAATATTTCACCGTTTCCCACCAGCAGCATGAATATTAATTAACTCCACACCTCTTTCTTTGGTTTTAACTTCGCTGACATCCGCAGTCAATTTACATAAGGCAACAAATAAATAAAAAATATCTATGTATTATTATATTGTAATTGTTGCAAAATTCCTTTGTTCAATATTTGTTTTTAATTTGCGCATGCTTATTTTTAAAACACTTGTAGGAGAAATTTTGATCCTAATAGGTGCGGAGAAATCACTTTTCCGTACTCGAGTGTGGGAAAGTGGCTCTTTACGCACCTGTTAGGATAATAACTATTTCATAACTTTTCCGAGCGCCGCGCCGACGCAGAGAGTGTTGCACTATCTCCGAAAGTTTTTGGAATATTTGAAAAATGTAAATTTTCTGAAAACTGCAATTATTACGATATTGGGGCATCAAATTGCTTTTAAATAGAAAACTTTTGCGAACTGCAGTTGAATCAAATTCATGCTAATGTGCTTGTTGCTATTGGATCCAGAATACCACGAAAAAAAATAAATAGAGAAGTTTACGTAATAACAATAACAAAGATAATTTATTAACTGAATTATTAACAAACTGAACGACTAATAAAAACCATAACCCACCAGCATACAGAACTTTAAAACTAGTGAATAAATAAACTAAGATTAAAAAATAATCTTCTCCATTTCAGGTTCGAATAGCTACAGCACGACCAGTAGATCACTGCATCGATAGAAAATGGGTTAAAACCGTGTTGAACCACCTCGTTTTCGGACGACTTTTCTAACTCTTGAACTCATGATATCTTCCATTGACGCTCGACCGCATTCGCTAATTCATTCAAATTATCGAAATTATTACCTTCCTAAATCAAACCTATTCTAAATTACTCCATTACGTGTTCAATTATTACCTCCTACAGAAATGCTTACTGGTCAATATTAAAATTGCAGTGACGTCATAACATCTAATCAAATGCTTTTGCCATAAGAATACCATTGAATGGGAGCCCAGTAAAAGTATTGATTAGGTATTTTATCGGGCGTACTTCCGTTTTAACGTTGATTGTCACGCTGGACGACTGGAATTCCGAGTCTCAACTCGCTGTCTTCGATGTATTATGTATCAATAAACGATTAGCTTGAGAATTTGACGATAACGGCTGCTGCAATCAGTGTTATTTTCTTGCACTTTCTGAAATCGGAACTATTTACCTATGTGCTTTTAAGTGCGTGAAACTTCGTAACTAATATTTTGTTTTATATTTAGGTTTACAATTTATATTATTAGGTGTATTTTAGACACGTAAAACCATATATTTCGAACTTACAAGACCTGTTGCTTTTGTGCAATACCTTAATCTGTGCCGCTCGGCCAGCTTGTGTACAACCAATACCCACTTGTTGATACAGCACAGTTTTATAAGTTTTCGGGTAAAAGTGTATGTTTTTCTCTCTGTTTCGACTAGTTTTTTGATGAGTGATACTTAGTGTAATTATGCCTCAAAAAGGCAGTAATGGGAACTATAAAAATGGGCGTAAAGATCATGTTTCCTGTTTTCCAAAGAACGAAAGTGTAAGCTTTAAGTCATACCCTTCATGGGAGACTTGAAGTTTTCAAATACTGTTTTAATGAACTTGAAATGAATTATGTTCTCTTATGGGCATAGTTTCAGCAGCCTATATTATATTTAAAAACTGATTAATCAGTTGGAAGATACATTTTTGGATATTTACAATAAAAAGTATTTTCTTTGTGAGCTGTTGTTAAACTATCTAAACGAAAACAGCCTTTTGACTCCTTTGGCAATTGTAAAAATCACCTTAAAATTGATATTTCAAAACATTTTCTTAGCAGCATTTCAAATACACTTCTTAATAATTATTGTTCTAAACATAATCATAATCTTTTGAGTAAAAATAGAAAACTGGAGACTTAATAAATAAATATTAGACCCCAATAATATACCCAATCTAACGCAATAAATAAAATCTGAAAGCTGTATAAAGCCTTTTCATTTTTATCATAAATAAACTACCTTAAAATGAAAAATAATCAGATTAAAGCCTTTTTTTCTATTAAAACAAATGACAGGTTCTGACAGCTCCGTCATTTTTAAAATTTTTGAACTCACAATTTTCATACAAGTCAAAAAGGTCAAATAATGATATATCATAAAAAATCAAAACTGAAAAAGATGAGTGCTGGCGTTTGGCAGGGTTTTGACAGCAGATGTCAAAATGGTTGCCATTTTTCGATTTACCTAGGTCGACTTAGTAGAAATCGATATCTCGATCATCAAGATCTGTCATAGTTATAGTCCGCTTTTGGATATTAGATTCAAATTTTTGACAGCTAACACCAACTCACCTGCCATATATAAAAGGATGTGCACATGGTAAAAAAATGATGCTTATGACATATCGAATAATAAACCTAAATTTCATCCAAATATCACGGGTAACCGATTTGCATTTAAATATTGCGGAGTCTTTTGGATGCAGAAAACACACTACCAAATTTGGCATTACCATTAACTATTATGACACCTTTATACCTATAGTGACATTTTACCATCTACCTATTTTGATAAACTGGATATTCAAACGTTTCCACTTAGAAATTCCATTTTCCATTAAAAAAATCGAGTGAGGCGCGTCTAAGGGCGGAATTCACGACCTGCGGCCTTGTTTTAACCGGATGCTCTTTTATGTATGCAGAAAAAGGTCAGTAAACTTCAATTTAGTTTTTGATTTAAAAAAAAAATAGTAAAACACATTATCAGTCATAATAACCGCGCTTAAAATAATATTAGCCCAATTACGTTTCAAACTACATATAAAAAAGTTAAATATACATAAAAATAAAGTTTTTATTATATTTTTTTAAAATTTTTGCATCTAAAATGTATACTTAACTGTGCAATTTTAAAAGAAATTGCACATTTAATTACACGCCTGTAAATAACTATTGCCTAGAAGTGATGACGTCACGCGTAAGCAGTCAGGCCTTTCTCTAGGAGGTATTGGTTCAATTGGATTCTTGTCTGGTCAGCTAGCAGGCCATATCATACATTCTGTATAGCGTTCCCACAGCAAGTTATTAACAAGAGCCGCTGGATGTGGGCGAACATTATCGTCAACTAAAATACCTCACTTATACACATAACTCTTACATTCATGTTTTCTTTAACTAATACTATACTAATTTCCTTCTTGATGGCGAAAGATAGAAACGTGAAGACCCGTTTGATGTATTATTTGGCGAGGATGTAGGGTTAGCCTTCTATTTACGACGTGGCACGCCTTCAAGCCACTACCCACTACCACCACGTCTGATAGTGGCTGAAGAGCACCTACCACGATGACGATAGCTTACTTCTCCAGTCTCTTGGCAGCATTGAATTGTTCGCCTGATTCTCCTTGGAATAGTATTGAGCAATTCTGCTATAACTTCCTGGGTATAACCCTGTAAGTCTATAAATAAAATTATATTGTTCTTTCAGTATTGATAGGAACATATTTTACCATACGCATCCTTATAATATTGAGCAATTAAGCTTCTTACGATTTTGGCATTATTCAAATTATCTAAATTTCAAACGTCATGCCAAATGACAATGACAGAATAGCAATGCAAACCGCTTTGATATAATGAAGTGTTGACTCAGGATACATTTTATGTGATTTTGTCCTTCGCTTAAATTTAATATCGACCAAAATCCCATAAGATGTGTGCGTTCCTTGAATGAGTAATGAACTGTGGAAGTTCTGCATGTGCATTAGTTCTGGTTTTATTAATCGTACAGCTTGTTAGTGATTCAATTAATAAATTATCATTTATTATTATTATTACGCGAGACCGTTCTTTATTTCTTCTTCATGGTTTCTGGAATCCAATCGGTGCACATGCCTCGAATTTGTAATACCCAGTATAGACGCATTCGGAGACTAATTTAATATGTACATGAGTACCAACCTGATTCAGTTGCCTGTCCTAAAAGTTTGAATAGAATTACTGTTTGAAAGGCAATTTTAAGGCTCCATGTCGTAAAAATTGCAGTATTTCAGAAAATTGGCAATTTTCGAGACAGTGCATCATCCAACGGCGCAATCTAAAACTATGCCTAATCAATAGTCACAACTATCCAAATCTGTCTCGCTTCCAAAAATCCATCAAATTTTTTTCAAAACACACTAACTCAAAATTTATGCAAAATTATATATATAGAGGTCATTTTAATGGTTACTAGTTCATATTCGGCAACACAGAGCAGTATTTTCGTATTTTTAGATATACACCACTGATTAAATATTCATATGTTAGCAAAATTGAATCAAAGAAATATTTATAATATCCCTTAGTACAAATGAGTTAGAAAATATAAGACACATGACACATGTCATTGTGACAATATGTACTTTTAATTCCTAATACAAATCTCTCACATGAAATACAAGCTAGTGATTCCGATGGCATGTTCTACAATTTTGGAAAATATCCCACTTAACTTGCTGTAATTATTGTAATATTTATGTGCATATAAAACATTTTTAATTTCAAACTACATATTGCTTCTTTACATGTAAGCATTTTATCATGACTCTTAGACGTTCGGCTATGCATAACGCTTACTGTTTAAGTAAACGAGTTAAACTTGTTTACTTAAAATCCTATTAAGAATTGGTTAAACATTAGTATTTATTCATTTATAAGTAATTATCTACAATTAAGTTCAAAACAAATGTAGGCACCTACCACGTTAGGAGATATATAGAGTCGATATAATATACCACCAATATTGATATTTTAAGAATATATTCCAGTAAATATTGGATTTCTTTATTAAAAGAATACAACTTCAAAGATCTGATTTTAAATAGTCTTTTAGGCAAAATAGCGCTTTATAATGATACAGAGAAGCACCGTCTATTAAAAACTGAATATGAATGGCATTGTTTACAGACAGAATTTTAGATACTGGTCAGATCAAATCTTCGTAAAATCTTTGGAAGATTATTCCCCTACTTTATAGTCACATATTTAGTGCTCAAGAAGTTCCAACTTCATGATAATACTAACTTTCTGATTTTCCAGAAAATCTTTATTAATTCTAGTAGTCACGGTTTTTAGTTGCAATTAGAGAGAGACCGTCTATCACATTTTTTTATTTTTGAAGTGAAATCTTCTCTAGCACTGTTGGGTGTGATTTAGGACTCGATAAAACGACACTAACCCAAACATATCTATAGGATCTAGCCAGCGAGGGAATGAGATAGAACACAGTTATATAGTCGTTACGTGTTTGTTAAAAAAAAGTAAAAAGTAATTCTCGTCCGATCACTGAAGTCAAGCAACGTCGGACGTGGTTAGTACTTGGATGGGTGACCGCCAGGGAACACCACGTGCTGTTTTTGGGTTTAGTTTTAGGAAGGTTTCACTTCTACCGCGTGTGAACTGCAAACATGATTTTTTTTTTGGGTGAAATAATATACCCATTGATTTTTTCTACTTGTTTTACAAAATGCCAGGTATGTTTATTGTGATTTTATGTTGTTTCATGCAACCAAACTATTCGTTTCGTACTTTAGCAAAATTTAAAACTACAATTGGTTTTTGATGCGTTTTGTTTCCATATGGGGCCACTAGTACCTTACTTATAGTATACTTTGTGAAGTTTTTATTTTTTAGAAAAGCGTTCATGGAAGCTTTCTGATATGAAAAGCTTACCTGCGAACGATTTCTTCGATTTTTGGGATGAAATTCAATCCGACAATAAGTCTTTTCACTCTTACTATTTATAAAATAGTGTCGAGAAAAATAACACGACCTATTTGAAGATTTATCAGAAGAAATGGACAGGCCGGTAGCGCCGGTACCTGACCAGGATTGGGAACCAGAAGAGGAATTACTACTAGCATGATTTTTAGCAGCTCCAAAAACAAGTTTCCGTTGGTCAAAATATATAGGTAATATTGTCAATCATATTGAGACCCCATTGGACCTTTCCATACTCTTATTTTCCAATGAGCTTTTAGGAAAAATGTACTAAGAACTAAAATGTTTTCTTGGAATAAATGTGCCTATGGGAATAAAAATTTTACAGCGTTATAAGGACTACTGGTCTTCAAGAGATGACATTCGGGATAAATTTATATCATCTTGGATGTCCGGGAATCGTTTTAGTTGGTTGCTAGGAAACCTTCAACTCAACGATAATTTCGTACAGCCGAAAAAGTGGGAGGCAATGTATGACAAATTGTAGAAGCTCAGACCTATGTCGAATAAATTATCAGTAGTAAAATAACAAGTGCAATGGAAATTACCGATAATTTATGAAATATGCATGAATGCAAGTTAAGTTGAAACAACGCACGAGCGCACGTTAGTGCACGCGTGGTTTTTTCAAAATTTCATATATAATTACCCCTTGTATTTAATTAAAATTCATGTCATTGCCACACTGTCATAGTTTTAAATTTGAGGTTTAAACGAGAATGTCGCGATTCGGGAACGCTTCTGCGATGGAAATGGAGAAAAATATAGAAGAACTTACACCAAAAAAAATACAAAAAAATCAAAAGTCCATATGGAAACAATTTGAAGTTCTGCTTCCAGAGAGGTTATGTATTGGAAGAAAAAACATCCATAGAAAATCTGGCTGGAATTTTGAAAGATTGGGCAAGTAATATGCGCAAATAAAATGGGTCATACTACAAAGAAAGTGTTATAAAGACTATGTGAAATGTGGTTGCGAAACTAGTTCAAGAAAAATTTTGCCGTTCTTTTGGAGTTGTTATAGATCCATTTGCTGATATAAGGTTCAAGTCTGCAAGAGATGCCAGGGACGCTGTTCGACGGAAATTGCAGGTTGAGCCAGAAAAACCAGTTCGTCAGCACTCAGTTACGTTGAATTTTTGACGAAAATACACCAATTGGACTTTAGAAGAAATGTTTCCAAGTTTTATCATACGAATTGGCTTTTAGAGGAGGTGAAGCATGTAACTGTTTAATCGAATTTTTTGAAGAGGAAAACATCACGATGGATCGATCACTAACAAATAGTATTGAATACAATCCTATATTTTCGAACACATGTCAAGGTAGGAATCGCAGTTTAACGGACAGCAAATGGCTTATAAGGAACACTGCTAATGAAAACATCTGTCCTGTCAGGTAAACCAAATCTTTCTCTTCGTTTCCCTAAAACTGTTTAATAAAAAATACTGTTTTTCTTACAGATTGCGCAGAAAATTGATTTCAAAAAGGGGAGGCGATATAAAAACAAACCGTCTTTTTCTCATTAGTAATCTGGATTGGCAAAAAAACGGCCTATGGTACGAAAAAGTGTCCGGTTGGTAGGAAGGAAATCTTAAAGAGGGCAAGCATTTCAGCTAAAAAAAATGGCTTGGACATCACAAAATTTAAATTTACTAATCATTCTAATAGGACCACTACCGGAACGCAGTTAGTAAAAACGCGTAAATGAAAATCAGTTAACAAAAATTAGGGGTCATGGTAATGTAAATTCAATAAAACCTTACTTACAACTGGACAAAGACTTTCACGAAGAGTTGATAAAGAAAATGAGAGAAAATAGGAATTTCAACGAGTTCAATGTTTCTTCAGTTTCAACATCGGCCTCAAGTAGCGTTGTTTCCGGTCTAAGTTCATTGGGTGTTATAAATAATTTTAATAATTCTGTGTTTCATTGTCACAACTTTAATAACTATAGTTTCAATAAAAGGAAATATTTTTTAATTTAATATCTATTTGTTGATTAAATTAAAAACAAAAATAATTGTACGTGTATTTTTTAAGAGGTGTATGGATGTCGTGTGCTTTTTTTAAGATTGAACTTTAAGATATTTCCAAGTTATTTTTTTATGCCTGAGAATATTGCACATGTGCGGATTATCGATAATTTGCACTAGTGCAGTATTATCGCGTAATTTTGATATGATTGGCTAAACACAACAATGACTAGCAGGTATTTTATTATTAAAATGTCAATTTTGACAGAGATTAATGAAATTTTCAGAAACATATGCTCAAAATTATAAAGCTTCTCGAGCCCAATCGATTGATGAATCCATGATTTGATTCAAAAACAGGATTTTGATTTCGACAATATATAAAGCCCATCACACGAGGTTATAAGATGTGTATTAGAGTAAATGAGACATGATTTCAATTTTAGACAGGTAATAAAAATACAACAATAATTTTTCATTTGTAAATTGAATTCATACACTTTTTATTTTTTTTTTTAAGAAATATCGACAAAATTGCTAAACATAACTTAGGAGAAAGGGTTGTGCTTGATTTAGCCAGATACCTAGTGGGAAAATATCACGAAGTATATATAGGCAATTTTTTAATTCCGTAAACTTACAAGATGCATTGAAAAAGGATGACATCTATAGCTGTGGCACGGCTAGGAAAGATACAAAATATTTTTTATCCGATCGGACGAAAAACGACACCTTTCCGATGTGTTTTCTCACCGCAAAAGTCATGATTCCAGTATATTGTATTCGTTGCTTGGCAACATGCAATAACTGTACAAGAATAGAAAATAACTGTCCGGGAATATAACATTCCCGTCCTAAGCCGGGAATGTAACATTTCTGTCATATTCAAACGCCTTGTTTGTCAGATCTGACGTCTAGCAAAAGTATCATTTAGCTGTAGTTTCCGTAGCTAAACTTCAAGCTCGCTCGATTCAAAACTTGATATTATGTTGAGTTTAAATTTAAAACACCGTTTTTATTTATAGTAAGATTTGGCTCTATTTTTATTAGTACGTATTCTAATTAATTTCGATCGGATAAAAAAATAGTATGTGCAACTCGTAGAAAAAGCACATTCCTGGACTCCTGTGTTGCTGGCCTCGGCTGCGCCTCGTCCAGCAACTACCACAGTCGTCCAGGAATGTTTTGCTTTTCCTCCTAGTTACACAATATACTATTCCGAAGGATTTGATAAATATAAATAAATATAAATATATCTAACGAGGAGATTTTGATTGGCGAATAACTGAAAGTGGTATACTAGCCTTGAAGTGGATAATAGATCTATTCATTTGTTAAGTAATTTCATAGTCCCCGGCATCATTAAAATATTATCATTGCCTAAAATTAGTAAAAGATTATAATAAACAGTTCGATGAAATGGACGTGTATAAATTCTGTTATGAAATAAAGCGTATTGTCAAAACAATCTTGGTATAACATTTTTTGGCATTTTGTTACTGTAAATGCTTTTTCATATTCAAACTCGTATTCAAAGAAATCTCTCAAGACTTTCGAATCGCCGTTGCAAATGGTTTGATTGGTAACGCTCCAGAGGTCCCTCAAAGAGGTACGATGAGTTTGGAAAAAAACAGTAAATAAATATAAGCCTGAAGTTGCATAGAGACTTAAACTAAAAACAAAACGTTTTATAGATGCAGCTACAGAATACAAAAATTCAGCATGCCCAAAAACGTCTTTAAATCTAGGTCCAAAAGACCATGGAAAAAAAGATTGAGAAAAGTTGCAAATATCTCATTTCGTTGTAACTTAAAAGCAAGACGGCAAAGTATGACTCATTTTTTCTGGCATACAAAATGCTACAGTTTATTTTTAAACTATATGTGTCCTACTTTTTGAATAAAATAATTTTTGAAATACTTTTCGAGATCACCCTGTAGTTCACAGAAAATAATAGTAAAATTTTTAACAAATACTTGTGATTACAATCTGCCCATTACTAAAATCTCATGTGAGGCGTGTCATGTCCTTTTCTTGGATATTGCTATTAATTTTCGAATTAAAGTTGCATTTTTAATACTATAGCAATAAAAAAATGTATAGTCCGTTATGATATACAAATATAAAAAAGTGTCATGATTTTATTTAGGTACGAGTTTAAAAAGTGTATAAGATTTTTTTTAAAAGCGGATTCTAAATACTAATCTAACCCTGTATATTTAAAAAAAAATCAGTCATATTTTGTAGATTATACAATATTTCATCTGCCATTATTTCCATACTTTATTAGGCAGAGTTATAACTATTAGACATTACGCCAATTCCAATTATTAAAATTATTACATATTATAGGCTAATATGCTCAACTGATAATGATCGTTTCAAAAAGGCTTAGCTTATATTCTGGAAATCTTGAACGATTTATTTTGCGCACCATTTATACTCTACTAACTAAAGATTTTCTTTAATGAGTGTATCGCGGTACCCGTAGTTCCGAAACTAACCCTTTTGACTCCCCATTTCTTCTGCAAAAAAAAAAACATCAGGGGTCAAGATAATTAGAAAATTTCACGGAAACCACTTTTCAATACATTTGGAGCGGCGTTATCCTTTATGAAATAAACAAATACCGTCAGAGATAAAAGCAACGTGATTAAGACAAATAATTTGATCACTCTTGTTATAAGGTTCACCATTTTTTTAAAAATCACAATATGTAAGCTACAAAATCGCGTTAAGTAATGAACTTGAACATCTCTGTCCAAACAACAATAGATCGTTATATACATATATAAATAAGACAAAATATATATATGACAAATTTTAAACATTCATTGAAAAATAAATTCACTGAAACTAAAAGTGTCAACATAAATAAAAACTACCATAACCAGTTTACAAAAAACAAAACAAACACAGATAAGAAAAAAAAATACCAACTTAAATATACATAGATACACTTCCTTAAATTTATATTAACAATACTCTAAAATGCTGTTTAGTTCGAATTCCTGCAGATAATGCAAATAATAAATACGTTATAACTCACCTTAGATCAAATAACAAATCCAAAAACCATGATATGAAAAGAAAGTGAAATCCAAAAAAGCAAAACAAAAACTCAAAAATCTATCCGATAAAAAAATTCCTTTTGCAAAAAAAAAAACAAGAACCCACTCGAACTGCCAAACTGTGTCCTGAACGCACCTTTGGAAGAATAAAAACAAATGAAAAAATCGCAAACTCGCAAATGAAAAACGTAAAGTGACCACGCTCTGCTGCCGTTCAGCAGGAACGCTCTCCGAAGCGCGATCCGTTCGACAATATCGCTCGAATGCCGGCTGGTCGGCAGACCGTCATGAAAAGTTGGAGCAGGCAGGAGAAAAGTCAGAAGGAGGCAGCCGGCGGCCGAAGGCGCCGCGCCGCCAACGACGGTGGTTGAAAAAACGATATCCCCAAGGACTTTCTAGTATTCTAGCCGAGCTTCCTATAAGATGTACATATTCTAAAGGGAGCAAACTGTTAACGCCGAGAGTATACGTTAACGAGCAAACTCATCATTGTTACATACTATTAAATATCATTTCATTAGGCTTTACTTTTAAACAATGAATGATGCAAAATATTTCCTTCAAATAGAACAATGTAAATGATATGACTGAAAAAGACTAAATTTTAATGTTTTATATTTACTTACCTAAAGCTAACTTGCCACTTTATCGTTGCTTAATTTCTTAACATCGGGGAGTATTGAAAAAAAAACTAAAATGCTAAATATTTTATTTAAAACGATTTCAAGTCATGTCACACGACATTTTCTATATAACCGCTTCTGTGGAGCCGGATTTTTTGGGATTGTAATTAAGGTTGTGCCGTTTGAAAATTCCAAAAGAAATTTTCATTTTTGAAATTTTCAAAAGTGAAATATTTCACCTTGCTTGAAAAATAAAATTTCAGTGAAAAAATAATTTAAAAATTTCAACTCGTAAATTCCCTAAGATTTCATAAGTGGAAGCAAATTTTTCTATCAAGCAATGAAAAAAACCAGGCTCTGACATCATATGTGTGGAGCAATATAAGGTACTAAGTTTACCAGCAAAATATAAAATAAATATCATATATTATGTATTATAATATTATGATATTTTCTTATTTTCCAGAAATGAATCTATATTAAATTATACAATTTTAAACCCAAATCCACATTTTATCAATAGTATTCCATCCGTAACTAATAAGCATACATCAGAATATATATTTGAACAAATGGCTACAATTTTAGAAGAATATGGATCAGATGTTATTGATTGTTATAACAGGCAATGTCGCAAATGAAAAAAGAGCACCTAGTGTTTTAAAAGAAAACTACAGGGTGTCTATGGCATACACTAAATCTTTTAATTCAAAATATTATGAAAATAGGTTTTATAGATAAAATTGTTAGCTGTAGGTGAATCTACTTATGACTTACTTATTATCAAAGAAAATAAATCCAAAATCCTTGACAATAAGGTCTTCTTGATACAAGTTGTAAATGTTGCCGAACTTATTCAACTTATTGAAAAATGTTTTTTTTTTTTTAATTTTGAATCAGATATACCTCTTTTGCGCAAAGTTGTAAATGGCATGCATAGAGAACTGTATTCTTGAAAGAGTTCCTACAAGCTCCACTACTAGCGAGGAAGAACGATGCAACAGTCCGATTTGACCAGTGTAAAAATATTTTACACTGGTCAAATCGGACTGTTACAACTCCCCCTCTCCTTCAAAATGAGGGAAACTTAGAAAAATTTGACCGTCGATAATAAATTACTTAAGGTAGATAAGTCAAAGCACTTATGTGACGTAAGGATATAACCTATAGCTATCCTATAGTAAATTAAAATAACTTCAAAGGTACCTTATCAAATGATTGATAAGCCAGAACATTACTGACCACCAGCTAATTTAATGTCACCGATTTCCAAATTAAATCAGTACATTAAGCATTAAGAATCAAATAAAAAAAATTAGGTAATTAATATACTTGAATAAGCAAAGCAATGACATAAGCTAATTTATTGAAATAACTCACATTGGGGGTTATCAATAAAGGACATTGAACCATCCAATTTAAATAATAAAAATTAATAAATTTCTTGGCCAACTTGCTCAAGATTGCCCCAAGACCACCTGGACTTACTCTTCGTAGAGAAGGGACCCCAAGTACGCAATGTTAAACGGAGTCCAGTCAGTGTTGCGTAACATCCGGTAAAGCATGGGGAACCTCGTTCACTGACCTTGGTCCGAGTAAACCCAAGCAATCCTGGGACGCTCAAGAGCAAGGCAACCAAGAGGCAGATAAATTAAATGAAACAAACTAAAAAAAAGGTAACCCTAAAGAACTGCCAAACAGAATATAGTAACACCAGACTAAAAGATGTCCTAACCAACTTGGCTAGCCACCATAGAGTTCCAAAAGAAAAATAAAACAAGGTAATTAGGGTGTTCCGAAAAGTGACACTGCTATCATCCCTACAGATCTCTGTGCGTGGTGCCGCCACTGGGTGAGTTTCGCAAAACCTTAAAAGGAAAATAAATTATCGGTAGTATGATAGCACCTGGCACTCCTCAGCCTTTCCAAAATAAAAACGAACTGCTAGGACCGCAAAGAACGCAGAATATCCAAAAGCCATAAATAAATGGTACCAACCAGAACTAAGTAATAATAGAATATAAACCTATATTCATACATAGTAGGCATACGTCACCCTAAACACTATGCCACGGTTAGCGATGGGATACTCACCGCGTACTCAACACAGAGTAGGAAAATGGTGTCGATGTACCCTAGCTAGAGTTGCGTAACGCCTAATGCAGTGAGTGGCGAACTTCGTTCACTGGCCTTGTATTGAATACTCCCCAAAGATATTCCAACGCGCCCCGCGACAAGTGCCCAGTGACATATGCCTATTATAAAACCGTTTTATATTTTTAAATAGGACTATTACAACGAAGTGTGAAGGAAGTTTTATTATCGCAAAAACTCTGTTCTTCAGCTAATTCACTACGCAGCTGCTGCTTTTAATCCTCAAGACCAGGGAATTAATCTTTTTTCTGAACAAATTTTCACTACTATGAATTTCATTGATAAATTTGTCCAAAAAAATATGAATGCTACGGTCTTATCAAACTACCGAAGCTGGACAAAATAAATAATATGGAAGACCGCCGATCATTTGGAATCAATTACTTGATGGAAGGGGACTGGAAGCATCAATTGCAAAGAATTGGCAGAGGTGGCAATAAGAGTGAGTGAGAAGTGGCAGAATGAACTTTTAGTACTTTTGGAAGAGTTCACCGAACACTAAGAAACAGACTAACCACTAACCGGGCTATAAAACTAAGTTTTGGCTCTCATATGTATCCGCTTCTAAAAAGGATTGAAAATCAAGCAGTGGGCTCAAGTTTAGAATTGAGTAGGTAGGTAAAAACCTTGCCGGGTAGGTAAAAACCTAAACTTTTCATTCCATACGATATACGATTTGTTTTTATATACTAATTTGCCAACATGAACATGTAAATATTAGATGAATTAAATGAGTTTACACTATATCCAATTAAAACTAAATGCATGTCTTCTCGAGGGAGGCTTCGTTTAAAGTGTTTCTAGGTCCTGTTTTATTAATAGTCTATGCAAACTGGGTCGCCTTTTACTTATCTACTTGTTTTAATATTTATATTATATGGTAAATCTTTTAGCGTCTCTGAATGACGGAGTAGTTTAATTTAAGTTTGACACATATTACTAAGGCACTTGCACTACTTTCAAAAATCCCCTTACTGGAAATGTTAATACTTTACTCGTAGATTCGACTCTCACTAGTTTTTAGAAATCCTCCGGGTGCCGTGTACCTATGTGCATGTCCATCCAGGTTTGGTAGGGACAGAGAGAACTTTTTTAGTTATATTCTCTCTGGTAGGGACCTGATCACCCTGTACCTATGTACAGGTGCTCTCAGATATTTAGGTTGCGGGATAGAACAACTAGTACGCACCTGTGTTCTTGCACTCAACTAATCAAGCGGAGTTAAGAGAGACCCGAAAGTCTGATGAATATTGTGGATGTTGTTGGATATTCAAGAGCATAGTTGTTTGCCGATTATCTTAAACTGCTTTGGGAAATTACTACTCAGGAGGACTGTGATAAACTGCAAAATCAGTACTTTGACATGAAGTTTAGGTTGTAGGTAGGTTTAGGTATGTAGATTTTTAAATTTAATTGCGTGAAATCTCTTTAAACACGGTTTGAAGCTGAAAAAATGTGTCAGAATCGGAAAATTTAGACATGTGATTGGTGATTAATTGCAGTTTCTGTCGATTTTATGGGAGATTTCGACATAAAATTTCACTTTCAGCAAATCGATGCGTATAGTTTTTGTGGTAGATTAAGCCTGATTTGAGAAAAAGAAAATTTAAGGTGATCCGCATAATATTGTCTTTTGGATATGATCATTAGATCTGCTGTTAACATTTGAAAGAATTTGTAAAAGTTTCTCTGCTACACTAGAGAAAAGATTACATTCACCAGAATTTATTTAGATTCCACAGGTTTTTTGCCTACCTCATGTAAATACTTTATAAAGCCCCATGTTTCATGATAATTTTATTGTCTTAAAAGAATTCTGAATGTATCTTGTATATGCATTTTTGCCTCATTTATAATTTTATCATTAGGTATGTAAACGCTGGCTGGCGGAGAAGTTGGTGGAAAGATTGTTGGGATTTCATTACATTAGTTTTCAACCTGGCATTTAGAAAAATGAGTATCGCCTTAAGTACTTTTTGTTGGAAGTTTTCAAAGTGTTTACACATTTTTGGCGACTTTAAGCGGTTTACCCCAATTTCTTCACCATTCTAGGCAGGCAGCGAACTACCAGTCGTGTTAAAAGTCTTGCAAATTACTATACCTCTTGATGCAGAATATTGAAAAATATTCTCCCCACTTTTACTAGTAAATTGGTGCATTAAAAATCATTTTTATCTTTTAATAAAATGCATGTTTTATTTTCTTAAGAGACCAAGGATGCGTCTAAAAGCATTGAACTATACGCATTCGCGACTATCGACAAACAAAAATATATACTGATATTATTAAATTACAAAAAAAAACACGAGCCAATGATAGCAACTAAACTGCATAAGTACTTAAGAGACAAAAAGCTACACGACACTCATAACAATAAACTGAAATAAAGATAAGAACGAGCACATGCAGGCGGTTTTCTACGGACAAATACACCTTATCTGAGGCTATTATTGTCACTAACGTGGCTTTCTAAGCTCTATTAGTCAGCATGTAGTATAAAGCTTTTGTTGGAATATTACATCCAAAACAACCTAGTTTAGTTACATTGTTTGAAACTGCATACATCTTTGTTGAAAAGAGAACTGTACTCCCACGAAAATTAAATACTTACTACATTTTTTTTAAAATAATGCGCCTGAAAGAAGATTAGAGTAAATTTGTAGTGATGCCGGCCAGCCGAGACAGACTCTCGTCTTATCTCGATGTTTCACGACGAAAGGGTCTCGAGTTTTTCTTTTTCGAGCCGATACGAGAGAATTCTCGTGTCTCTCGACGAGAATTCGTGTAATCATACAGTAATTTTATGTATGTATGATCAAAGAAAATTATTTTTCTTTGGTATGATTTAATCTATAGTGTGTAATTGTATGATAGCATTTTCTACTTCGATGCTGTATAAATTATGGTTCGAAAAAGTATGGAAATGTCATTCGCTATAATAACGTCCGGGTCCGATATATAGCGAGCGATAGATAAATTTAAACTTCATTAGATGTCGGTAATTTTACAAAAATGAAATACACCCTGGGGTCAGACGGACTCCAGGTAATTTTAGAGATTATGGAGCTTGAAAAATATTTAGGAACAAATCAAGTATTAAATAAAACAAACTAACAAAAAACAACTATTTAATTTTATTTTTAAATCAAACGTCCATTGCTTTCAAGACTTTGTAGTATAACATACCCGGGTTCGTTCAACAAGGTTGAATGGGATAAGTTGAGCTTTGTCTTTATTTTGCCAATGAACGTCAAAACAGATTAACAAAAAAACAATAAATACCTACGTTGTGTTATAACTGTACCTTGCACAATTTTACTTACTCAGAATGCGCCCGACTTGAGGAAATTTGAGGAATAAGGTGTGGTATGTAAAGCAAACCACAAATTTGTAATACACCTACTTTATTAATTAGAAAGAAAACGTGCCATACTCAGCCTGGAATTCACGAGGGAAAAGAGCATGACAGAGAAAACCTCGATCATAATTCCAGAAATCGAACCATGCTGCGCAATATTTATTAGTATAATAAAAATTAATTTACTCTCCCCGTGCCAAAATTTGTCGTTCCACACTTGTGACAATACATTTAAAACTGAAGAGTTTGGTATTAGTTAGCCAGACATCGCCAGCAGGTACTGAGGTCCCTTAGTGCGGGAAGCTACTCAGCTAATCGTTGAAATTTGAGCTAATATCACTAGAATGATTTTTTATCATTTATAGCTAGGATATTCGCCATCAGGGGAGAAAAATGTTAGTAGATTCACCAAGGCTCTTACTTACAATCTCAGCCATACTAGAACTAAAATCTCAGCACTGAAAGACAGATAATAATTGTTTATGTTTTCATTTAAAACAGTAAAACGATTCCAATAAATGCATACACATGTTTTACCATCCAATATGAACTATCCATAAAAATAAAAGCAATACTTGTACACATTATGCTAATAACAATATTATAAATTTCATTTTACTGACCTGTAACAGCACCTTACACCATAAAAGAAAAACCATTCACAAAATAAACTGTTCACTGCGGCGGTTTCAGATTTTTCTGTCTCCGCCTCGAACGATATGGTTCCATTAATGATTTCTTTTTCTTTACATATAAGGGTGTCCCAAAACTGAATGTATAAAGTCTAAGGAAATAATATTTCAAATAACCTGTTTCCCTCAACTTTTATTTAGATGTCCCGTACAGCAGAAATGAAAACTTCAGCAGAGCGATATTAACAACTAGGTATATAAAATTTTAAAAAACATGTCTTGCCACCGACGGGAATCGAACCCGGGCCCTGCGAATGAGAAGCAGAAGGTCTGACCACTACAACACCAGATGTGTTCAACGCAATTCACTGGTAACTACATAAGATTCTTAATGCAAATCATCAATTTTTTTTACAATTATCACCCAAGAATGTGCCTTAAACTGAAAAAGCGCATTATAAATAATTGTAACACACCCTGACCTTCAGAACACCAATCACAGCACCGCATTTTTACTCCATTGCTATGTCGTTTAGGATCCGTGAGTATGCGTATACTGTGTTATATTTCATTCTCTCGTAGGCTACATCCCATAGATCTGTATCATTATTGAAAATATCATCTAATTTTCACGTCACAAAATATGTGCCCGGCACTGTGTTTTATCTCATTCTTTGGCAGGCTACAATTCTATAGATCTATATATTTTATTGAAAATAACATTTAATTGTCTCGTCACAAAATCTGTGAACGGAACTGTGTTCTATCTCGCATTCTCTCGCGGCTACATCCTATAGATGTATACCTTTTTATTGGTGTCGCTTTTTCCGTTTCATCGAGTCTCAAATCACTTCCCTTTTCAGCCCAAAATCGATCTTGTTCTCAGCCTGCTACACGGGAAAAAGCTATTCTTATCATACACTGATAAAAATGTGGAAAAATCTATTTGCTCTTTTTTATTTGCTTTAAATAAAAATTATTTAGATTAAATAAAATTTCGTCAATTTAAATAATTGGGCGTGTTTGATTTTTTTTTTGGTTATTTATTTGCCTTGTGACAGCAGGACTTTTTTCCATATTAAACACATAAGTGTTCTGACATCGGTGGGTTAGATAGGGTTCGGATTTTGGATTCGTTACCAATTAAAAGAAAATTAAGACATATAGTTTATTTCAGCTAAAACGTGAAACCTAAACACGTCTTAAGAATAATAACAGTGTTTTTATTTTTTTAAGTTACATATTTGTTATAGCTTTTTTTTATATAGCTTCTAATCACTCAACTAACTCAATGTCAATAAATAGTCCTTTTAGAAAGATCAACACATATTTACAATAGCCAAAATTTTTTATTTAAGCCATCACCAACACAAACAATAAACATTGAACAGTCAACTAAATACAATTATTTAAAATAAATAAGCAATTATTTACAAATGCAAGATTTTGATAACTAAATAATTTGCTTATTTGAATCAAATTAACCAAATTGTTATTTCAAATGAAAATAAGGCTTGAGCAAATAAAAATTATTTGATTCAAATAAGAGAAATTATTCCGTACAAATACCCAAGACATTGGTTTAAATAACCGACCTATTTAAATTAAAATAAGAAGCTTTTGGAATAAATATACCTCAGATTTCAATCAAAATACAAAGGTTTTTGAAAATATATATATGTGATATTTTCTCCAAAAGCTTTGTGTTTTTATTTAAATAGGTCGGATATTTAAACCAATGTTTTGGGTATTTGTACGAAATAATTTCTCCTATTTGAATCAAAATAATTTTATTTGTTTTAAAGTTATTTTTGTTTGATGTGAACAATGATTAAAAAATCTTATTGTCTATTCAGAATAAATATTTATTTCAAACAAAATAAATCAAATAAATATTATTTTTTCTTCAAACAGATATTTGTTTGGCCATTAGCAAACAAATACTTGCTTGAATAAACTCCATTTTTTTTGGATCAAATCATTTTATTTTTCAGTGTTAGATTATTAATTATTAATCTTAAGTCAACGCTAAACTGTATTCCCTATGCCGCAAGTGTAGTTATACTTCAATTATTAAATAAAACGTTATTCTTATTTAGTAAAATTAAGTTTATTGATTTTAGAAGAGTATAGACTTGAAACAAGTATAGGGGTATTACTGTGTCATGAAGATAGTAAATTTATGTTATACCTATATTCTGTATTATATTTTAAGTAAACATAATATAGGTTCTTCAAAGTGGAATATATTCTTAAAATAATGATAAACTGGATTTAAAGCAAATACATATTACTATTCTCTCTGTAAACATACGACATGCTTCAATGAAATACAAAATATATTTTATTGGGCGGTTGTTTTTCGTGTGAAATAGTTGAAAGTGTTTAATAATGGAAGAATCATTGAAATCCTGGAACTTGGAACAAATTATTCCAAAACGTTTAGGTAAGTTTTTAGCTATTAAGGTTAATAATAATGTGATTTTATATTTAACTGTTATCAAATGCCTACACACTCTGACAATTTTGCACGAGCTTTTTACTGTTATTGACATTACTAACCATTTTCATTTGTTCGTTCTTGACAACGAGGGCAGATGTGCCTCGAAACGTCGACCATTTTCCAGTTTTTTTTTAGGTTTTTTAGCTTCGTCAGGGTCACTAAACTAGCACTTGTGCGGTTTATACCCTGGAGCCAGAGCTGAAGAGGCTCTACTCTACTTTCACAAAAATTGTAAATAGAGGTGGAGCAAAGACAAACATTTGTAAAGTAAACATAAATCCTCCACAGCAATATAGAACATATCTACAAGACTATTCTTATTTGCAGATTTAATTTTTTTCCGTGTAACGACGCTAAAGATGTCTTCACTTCAAAAAGGGTCTCTCAACCGAGAATCTGCATCTCTCTACGAGGCGAGAGAAGGTTTTACTTTCATGCTTACGAGACGAGACGAGAAATAGGCTGCTTTCCTCTCACCTCTTCTCGACGGCATCACTACGGATTTGTATTTTATGTATTTATAAAAGCAACAGATTGTTGAGTCAGGGGGTTAAGCCGTCAATTTGATTTTACCAAGGGTTGTCGAATGTAAAAAGACCATGATTCACTGGGTGAATCCGCATCAATTGTCATCATCAAAATTATCTGAAGGTAAAATGTAATATCGCTAGCGATGCGAAACCAATATAGAAATAAGCTAGTTCAATATGAGTTGTAACAGGTATAAACTATGATTATTAATACGGCTCCAAACGATCGATCAGAATGTAACACTCGGAAATAATTTATTTACCGGGGTTCAAGCGCGTGCAATTTTAATTTTCAATGATAACTGACGTCGCCGATAAGCTCCTTCGAAATCATCAGTTTGACATTTGAATACTCGATATTTAATACTCTACCTCTAATCAGGATTAATAATAATTGTGGTTCTTGTGCGGAGCTTAAATGAAAGTTATTGTTCATATTGCAGTGCAGACTACAATACGGAATTACAATACTTTTCAAACCATACATACTTATTCTGAGTAACTTGCCAATCAACCTTTAAACAACAAACTTTTTGTTATTATAATAAACGAATCCGGCAAAACAGAATTTGACAGAATATACACTACTAAACAGAAAATTTGCTAAAAATTTGATGATAAAATTTTTAATGCTAATTGACAGATTTTGAACAGGTTTTTAGATTTCAAACTAACCCAAACTAACCCAAACTAACTATAAGATTTTATTTTTGTATTATACAGGGATAATCCAAACAGCAAATGTAAAATGTTTAAAAATTAGGGCAATTTTCTTACTTCTGCCTATTGGTAAATAAATTTATTGTGTGAAAATAGGAGCTTTTCCATTATGAGTGCATGCAGGGCGTAACAAATTCACTTTTCACCATTGGGATCTCGCAAACCGTAAGATACGAAGTTAGTTAAACGGGGACAAAGTTGCGGATTTAGTAGCCTATTAGAATGTTAACAAAATTCATCTCGTTTTTAAAAAACTATTATTTTGAAAAAAAAAACTAAAGATATCATTTAAAATGAACTTCATATTTTCATTGGACAGCTCATCATCAATTTATTGACTTATTTTTTTAAATAAAAACCTGTATTTTTTATTCAACTTTAAAGGAGCTTTGGAGATCTCCCAAAACCAATTATGTATCATACTTATTATAGCTAACAAATATTCTCTCCCAAGGGACAAGGAGTCAGAAAAGATCACTCCATCTCTATAACGCATTACCTTATATTGGAAATTCATAGATCTGTTAATTTTTCGGTAAGTGTGAAACATTCTTGCTTTTAAGAGATCGAAGGCAAGTGTAAAATTACCCTATTTGTAAAATTTTAAATTTAATGATTGGTTTACCCCTGCCCTGTATAATGAAAAAATAAAATATTTGAGCAGTGGTTCAGTCAGAATGGAACAAACTTTCAAGATTTGAAAAGCTCGTCGAAATACGTCGTCAATTCGATTTCAAGCTTAAGGGTTTTACAAATTTTCCTACGAAGATTCTAGCACATTTTCTGTTTCGCACTGTATCTTCTATCAAAAATTTGACAAATACGTCTGGAGGTATTCATATTAGCTTCTTATCGTGCCATAATGAAATGCTCATAAAATATTGACAAAACGGCACACACATTTGTATTTTTACATAACTTTATTTATTATTCCGTATAACATGGAAATATAATTACATTAAAGTTATATTGGAGTAAAAATTAATTGTATCGATCTTTTTGTCGACCAGTTTATTTGACTGGTATGCTACTTTTGCACTTTTGTTAATACTAAGGGAATCATGAACAAAAAGACGTCAGGTTTAAATTGTAATTTTTCATTATTGAATGATTTAACTAAAATTTTATTTTCATATCAGTTTTTGGATTCTGCAAGTGAAAAATGGCGTATGTAAAGTTAGTCACGGTGACATCCGTGATCTGCAAAAAACCTTCTTTTTGTGGATATTTATTAGAAAAAGTTGCCTTTCGTAGTTTTATACCAATGTATAGGGTGGCTGGAATTCGAGTCAATGCATAGGGAACTCGAAAAGCTTAAGAGATACAATGTCGGTCAAATTAGGGAAAAATCGCGCATTTGGGTGCCTAAAAAAAGTTTTAAAATTCCGTGTATTTTATGAGATATTCCAACAAAAACCCGAAATGTTGAAAAATCTGATGAATGAACATGATGATGAATGTGTTTTTAATATTCTTTTAATTTTTTTTTTTCACTTTTATTTTCAATTATTTATTTTGCTTTGAAGTTAAAAATAAATGAAACTTTTTATATAATTTAACTATTTCTTATTCTTATTAAAAATAAAAACTCAAATTTTCCACTTAACACAAAAAACAAATAAAATATTTTTATAAAACAAAAAAAATTCAAACTATTTAAAATTACGTTAAAGCAAAAAGACGAATTAAAAAAAAAAATTACAAAAAAAGAATAAGAGAAAAATTTAAAACACATGTTCATATTAATAACGCCAATATCATCTGAAAAACGATAATATTTAAAAAATAAAGTTGATGATCACTCCTTGAAAATGAAACGTCGGATTCCAAATTGGATACCACGATTGAATAGAGTGAAAAAAGGGGCAATGCAAAAGTGCAATTCAATTTGAAATTCCTTTTTAAATAAGCCCAGGAAAAAAATAAAACGATTTTCGAACGATTTTTGCCCTAATTTGACGAAACACTGTATCTGTTACGGTTTTCGAGGTCTCCATACATACACTCGAATTTGAACCACCCTGTACAGGGTGGCTCGAATTCGTGTCTATGTATGGGGAACTCGAAAACCGTAAGTGATACAGTGTCGGTCAAATTAAGGCAAAATTGCGCATTTAGGTGCAATTAAAGTTCGTATTTAAAAAAAGAAAGTTGATGATGATCGCTTGAAGACGAAACGTCGGATTTCAAACTGGATATCATCATTGGATAGAGCGGAAAAAGTGGCAATGCAAAAATGTAATTCAATTTGAAATCCGTTTTTAAATAAGCCCAGGAAAAAAATAAAATGATTTTTCAATATTTCGTTTTTTTTCCGGATATCTCCGGAAATACTCGGAATTTTAAAACTTTCTAAACGGCATATTGTTAGGCATCTAAATGCGCAATTTTGCCTTAATTTGACCGACACTGTATCTCTTATGGTTTTCGAGTTTCCCATACATAGACACGAATTCGAGCCACCCTGTGTACATACAGGGTGTTTCCTAACCTCGGTAAAAAAACGAAACTGGTGAAACCTCACGTAATTTTAAGACGAAAATGTAGTACAAAATTTTTTCGAACGTCGCTTCATTTTCAAAATACAGGGCGTTGAAAAAATTTTTTTTTTCCGTATTCTTTTTATTAATAAATAATAAGAAGCGACATTCGAATAATATTTGCACACCTTAATATAGGGTTTGAGTACTTTATTTTGTATTCATGTTGACCTTCTCATCTAGTTCATTGGCGGAGATCCGGGTAACGACTACTAGAATTTCGCAAAAAGTAATAATACGGGCCTGTTAAACACTCAAAATTCTTATGTTATTTGATAAAAAATTTAATTCTAAGCAAAATAAGTTTCTTACATTTTTCTCGTATCTCTTACAGTTTTCGAGTAAAAATTATTTTCTTGTTCACGTCAAAAGAATCTCATCATTTTGTTGGTTAAATAAACGAGTAGGCTTTGCGTGAATACAAAATAAATTGCTCAAACCCTTTATTAAGGTGTGCAAATATTGTTCGAATGTCGCTTCTCATTATTTACCGATAAAAAGAAATCACGAAAAAAAATTTTTTACAACACCCTGTATTTTGAAAACTAAGCGACATTCGAAAAAAATTTTATACCACATTTTCGTCTTAAAATTACGTGAGGATTCACCAGTTTAATTTTTTTACCGAGGTCAGGAAACACCCTGTATACCAAATTTGAGACGTGTGGCACAAAATATAGATTTTGATAAAATTTATAGAACCTGCGCTTTATATCACAATTTTTATTGAAACTTTTATTACTTTTTAAATTAAAATGCACTTTTAAAAATATTACTTATTGGGTTTAAAGTTCATCTAATTTTGACGGTATGTATATTTAAAAAAAAACTAACGAAATATTTTTTTTACCTAGTCAATTGCTGTAGAAATAGAAAATTTAAACTTAAAAATAGAAAAGTTTTTTTAGTTATGACAAGCAAAGACCCAAGCAGCCACGTTTACCAAGAGGGCCAATACAGCGGGCCCTGACATCATTATGGCAGAATCGACCATTCCTTCATCCTCGTCAATCGGGCTGCTAGGTGTCTCGGTCAACAGCATATGTCATGGCATGACCATGTTGCTAACATTGCAAAATCAGCCTCCCAGAAGCTTGGTGCGCTATTTCGCAACAAAAAACTCTATACACCGCAGCAGTTGCTCTTGCTGTACAAAGCGCAAATAAGACCGTGCTTAGAATATTGCTCACATATCTGGGGTGTCGCACCAAAGCATACCCTAAAGCTGCTGGATTCCATTCAGAAGAGGGCTGTGCGTCTCGTCGGGTATCTGGAGTTGACCCGGAATCTGCATAGTCTGGAACATCGCAGACATGTGGCCGATATGTCTCTGTTTTACAGATACTTTCACGGCAGATGTTCCCAGGATTTGGCCCGCATCATCCCGTCCCTGGCAACTCCTGTCAGACAGGCCCGACAGACGGCAGGAGCGCACCAGTTCGTCGTACAACTAGAAACACCTAGAACATCGCTTTACCAGAACTCCTTTGTCTGGCGCACTGCATCACTGTGGAGCTCACTTCCAAGACATCTGTTTCCCACTAATTACAACCTACAAATATTCAAGAGCCGTGTCAATCAACATCCTCGCACACACCGCTCAACGAGCGCCATAAAAAAAAAATTATTAATAAATTATTTTTTTATGTCTAGTCATTTTCATTTTTGTAATGGCTTATTATTTTCTGCTTAATAGCACGCTTATTTCAATGTTACCTGACTTTACAGGTGTCCCCTAAAATGTTATGCATATGGTGCGCTGCCGGAAGAAACATGACGCAGACGCGTCGTTGTGGCCGTACATGAATGAAATGTTTGACGCGCTTCGGCAGCCATCTTCATCATTTTCATTCATTACTTTATCAACTCTTTACATTAATATTTCTAATGTTGGCATGTAAATATTTGGTAATTTATGAATGACCTGCTCTGTCTATTGTGTTTTACATATCTTTGGTTTTAACCATTCTTGTATTGAATTTCTAACACAAACCCCATCTCTCCAAAGCATCTGAGATGTATGAATTAAGTAGAAAATCATACAATTTGATTGTTGATTATACAAATACTTCTAGACGGATTGAAAGAAATTACGTTTCATTTTTGGGTGAGTACTGTCAACATGATGGTAATATTTTATTTCATTATATTATAACCAACATGTAAATAATAATTTTGATCAAACGTTTTTTACTACCTACTAATGTAGAAACCCACACTACGATTTCTAGTGAAATAGTTATCGTTTAGCTTTCTAGAATCTAGATGAAGCATATCTTAACCTATGAAAGGAGTCAACAATCTAGTCGACTTTTTAAACTAGCTTTTACTAAATAAATAGTCCGCATATCCAAAACGTAAATAAAGATGATATCAGTTTACTTTGGATTGAGTCAATAAAAACACTATTATAATAATTAAACATATTCCCATTTCAGTACTCTTCCCCGCTCTTTCTAATGACTTGTGAGAAAGGGATAATTCGAATAATCTCTTATAAGTTACCCATCAAAATCTATCAAACGCAACATCAATAAATGAGGAACCTCTTCACAGATCATACTCTATCGGCAACTGAGTAAATTACTTTTACTAAATCACACCATCTTAACGCATAACATGTTCAGTTGTTACTTATAGTCATGTTAACTAGTGATGTTAACTTGGTTAGCGAAACGCGTGACCAGTACTAAAATAGTGTTTTCGTGTTGTGGTGTAAAGCTGTGACTTAGTGTTAAATATCAAAGATTTCAAAATCCCAATATTGATGGGAAACTTCTTGTAACTTAAAAATTGTATCTTTAGCATTTTGCATTAGCTTTGATTGTCAAAATTTTAAAAAATATATGCTCGTGCAAAAATTCACACAAAAACTTCACACTAAATAATAATGAGGACAATAAAAATGCTATTTAACAAATTGTTTTGATGTTTACCGCCTACCTAAATGAATATATTGAATAATTATAAAAAAAAAAACAAATATGCAAAAATAGGCCCATTTTTACACTGTGTCCACACTTTATGTGACTGACGCCTGTGGATGTACTTTTAAAATTTTAAATTCAAAATTAGCTGTTTATTATGGCAGTGGCACACACACTAAGAAGAGATTCTATGGCGTTCGACGAGCGGTGTGTGTGTGTGCGAAGATGTTGATTGACATGGTTCTTGAATAGTTGTAGGTTCTAATTAGTGGGAAACAGATGTCCTGGGAGTGAGTTCAGAGTGATGCAGTGCGCCAGACAAAGGAGTTCTTGTAAAGCGATGTTCTAGGTGTTTCCAGTTGTAAAACGAACTGGTGCGCTCTTGCCGTCTGTCGTGACTGCCTGACAGGAGTTGCCAGGGGCGGGATGAGGCGGGCCAAATCCTGGGAACATCTGCCGTGAAAGTATCTGTAAAACAGAGACATCTCGGCCACATGTCTGCGGCGTTCCGGACTATCCAGATTCCGGGTCGCCGACGAGGCGCACAGCTTTGGTGCGGCACCCCAGATATGTGAGCAATATTCTAAGCACGGTCTTATTTGCGCTTTGTACAGCAAGAGCAACTGCTGCGGTGTATAGAGTTTTGTGTTGCGAAAGAGCGCACCAAGCTTCTGGGAGGCTGACTTTGCGATGCTAGCAACGTGGTCATGCCAGGACATATTGCTGTTGACCGAGACACCCAGCAGTCCGATTGACGAGGATGAAGGAATGGTCGATCCTGCCATAATGGTGTCATGGCCCGCTGTATTGGCCCTCTTGGTAAACGTGGCAGCTTGGGTCTTTGCTGCATTGAACTGGACCAAATTTCGATCGCCCCAAGTTTGGGTTCCTACTTTTACGCCCGCGGCTGAAAACAAACAAGTAAGGGCGTAAAAGTGATTTTCGTCAGAGGTGCAAACAATATTTTTTTCTACAGCCGCGCACAAAATAACTAATTACTAAATTCAAATGAAATCGCAAAATCGACGAATGCCGCGGATCCTTATTTTACGCTCTAGAGCGTACGAGGAAAAGAAAATTCTCACTTTTCCCGTCGAGTGTGCTATGAATAGTCATGGCAACCGAAAATAAATAATTGAAAGTAGTGCGTTTGTTACAGTTGTTGCTGGCACTCCTGTTCTGAATATGCCCGAATATAATATATTAAAAATGACAGACATTTGCAAATTTCAGAATAAGTATAGAGAAAAATGTGCATTTCATTTTTTAAAATGCGGCTGTAGAAAAAGTTCTGTGTGTTTTTCGAGTGCAAAGTATGATTGCCGTTTTCGAAACATTCTTTCTCAAGCGGCAATCCGTTACCTTACGCTATAAAAACACAAATAACTATTTTGTTGCACGACCGTAATGATTAAACCGGTGTCAGTGTCAAACTTAAGTTGAAATAATTGAACAAAACGAATAGTAACCAAACAATTTTCACGTTGCCAAAGTAATAATTACATGTGATACAAATTATGCTTGTCCGGTTTTCAGCGAAAGTATTTTCAAACTTAACAAAATTAACGCAATCCTACTGAAATACAAGAAACAGCGAGTTGAATATTCCATCAGTTATTGCCAGAAAAATCTCGAAAAATATATGGCAAGATATGCAAAGACTGTCAAACTGTGCGATTTAAGGCAAGTGAAGTGCGTAAATGAAAGTCTTGCTTCTTTACTTCGACGACAAGTAAAATCAAAACATGAAGCCATCAACGCTGTGGTCAATCTACCTCATGTTAAAGTCTACAATAGTTGTGCACAAAAACAAAGACATAAAGAAGTTCGCGAAAATAATCGCATTTTTAAAACGATCTTCAACAGGATATTGTTTTGTGTTGTGTTGTGCGAGTTTATGCTCGGGTTTTTTTCAATTTTTAATCAAAAAACTTTCAAAATGCGTTGTGCTGTAGCTGGGTGCCACACAGATTATCAGTCTAAAAACTTAACCAGCGATTTAATACTTTTTCGGTTTTCCAACCACGAAAATCTTAGCAATCAATTAGATCCCTAGTGTTTTTCCGCACGCGGAATTTAAATAAAACGCTGCAAGATAGGGATATGTAAAAAAAAAGAAAAAATATAAAAAACAGTCCAATAATTTGAATTATATTTTTTTTGTGTCTTTCTATTTTACTTTTTGTTAATTTGTTTATTAATAACTTGTACGTATTTGTGTGTATTTATGTATGTTTTTCTATCTGTACCATTACCACTAGTTACGCACTGTACGTATTTTATACAAAAATTAATATTAATTATAAAACATATAATACAAAATTAGATAACATTGTACTTCATGCACAAAACTAAATTGTCACCACAATACAAAAAACACTGTTAACAAAACGCACCTCGATTTCAAAAAATTTCTCCTATTGTGGTAATCTTACTAGTTTTGTGTAAGTACCATTGTGGTAAAGGTTCTAAACCCTAACATTATTAATATTATTTTATAATAGCGTGTTATTATTAAATAATAATAATTTATCTGCCACTAAGCTATTAATTTATCATGATATGTATTCATCCCTTCTTAAATCACTCCCAATGCATAACTTCATTTTATCATCAGAGGCTGTAAAAAATTGTA
>MU185154.1:31602-60374 GCA_016904865.1 Pissodes strobi
ATACTATTATATTATATCCCGCTAATTTCGGAACACTTTGTATACTACATATTTCGCGAAATTACAAAAAAAAGCCTAATGTGACACTGATTATATGGAACCGATTTATAACGACGGATTGATATTATATACTTTCCCTGGAGCATTTATTCAGCAAAAACAAACAGTACTGTAATAAATATTGTTATTCTAAAGTGGAGCCCACGGCATCGACCGTACCGGCCATCAGTGACCAGCGAGAGTCGTGCATTTTGCACATGCCCGTGTGCTCCGTCTGTTTTCACCTTAATGATGATTGACTGTCGCCCATTGGTGATAGGTGACTCTTAAGTGTAATTTGTTTTTCAAATTAGCTTTTATTTGCTTCGAACAAACATTACACAAAAGTTTACTTTCAATGGTCATTAACTGAAAATTATACTGATTTACTACCGCGGCGGTACAGAACAAATAATATGTAAACATCGCCCAGGGCCGCTGAGGTTAAATTATATTGTAATATTTCTGCAAATAGAATACTATAACTATCAAGCGAGCGGTATTGAACTTAACGCAACAAGGGTGTAATGACTACCAGGTTATATAAGAAATATCGGATCCCACCAGCGCCCGCTCTAGGGACGGACAACCCGGACATTTGTCCGGGGCGGCATTTTTTCATAAAATGTCCAATTAATGGAAAAAAATAAATAATGAAATAAAAAAAAATATATTGTATAGGATTAAATTGTAGTTTAATTTTACGTTATCTATCCCATAATATATGCAGTAATGTTCACTGTTTTGTCTGTTATTGTCTAAAAATGTTAATTATGTTACATATTTCTTTTTGAATATACGTTTTAATATTAATAAACCATTTGATTTTTATTTTAAACAAAAGATATACATTTTTAAATGTATATTAGTGGGCGGCAATCTGCCTATTTGTCCGGGGTGACGTAAACGCTGAAGCGAGCGCTGATCCCACAAGTTTAGCTACTTATTAATTATAACGATACATGTATGCCAAACTAACGGTGAAACTAAAAGTAATAGCAGGTGAAACTCAAGAAAAATAAACTAGAGAGGATGATTACTTCCCATAAGAGTCTATGTTCACTTACTATCGCCCCGTGCTCTGCGGTCCCCTCACACACATCGTCGTCGGTGCTGTGACGTTCTTGCATGTTGCACGACCAACGTCCTTCATTTCGCCATTACTGCCTTCTTTTTCTCTGTTTTCGTTATGTTTTTAGTTTTTTAGTGATATTTTCGGGTGTTTTGAAACCCTTGATAGTTGTGTTTTGGTTCTCTGAACATTGAGAAACTTGATATTTATTATATTTTTCGTTTGATCCTAAAGAAAATCCCATAAAATGAGGATTAAAGCAGAGACCAGAGCGTCTGTTTTGCAGAGTATTTTCCAGTGTAGTGTTTATATAGATTTTTTTATTAATAAGGAACCCTTTTCATACATATCACCGACACTATATATGACATCTTAAAGATGTCGATGATTATTCTTACCTTCTTTCCGCAACATCGATGATTGTTCTGCTTATTTACTTGAGGATAGGTCATGATTTAGGCCCAACAAGACATCAAGTTATGCACGGATTAATGCAATTTTAAATTTGCATAGCTTATTCGCGTACCTGAAAAAAGAGAAAACGACATTTTAACACTAATAATTTTCATGCAATAACACTAAGATAGCAATAAAACTGCACTCTCTACGCGTAATTTAACGAAAATACTTTTCCTCATTTAATGGATCATTAAAACAAAAATGATCGAAGATGAACAAGTACTTAATATAATATTTGTCTTTGACAGTCTGCAATATAATGAAAAACATATAGGCTCGTTTTACGATGAGAAAGTAAAAAAATACAAGCGATATAATAGAAAATTTAGGGTCAACGATACGAAAGGAGGTTTTTATAAGAATATACCGTATCGAAGTACGGAAGTTCTCATCGCAGCAGCTTTTGCAAATAGCTTAGAATAAACTTGGCACTTTTCTTACTACAGTGGCCTTGCGAAGGACCGCTATATATTTATTATTCAAGTTATAAATTTAAATTTCAAGTTTCTAAAATGTTTTCCCGCCACTAAAACAAGAAATAATTGGATATTTGGTGTATTTAACTTCAATAACAGTGTATGCGCCAGGGATCTTTTGCCCTTTGTCTTGCTGCAACACCGTTGGGAACTGCTTATTTGCAATTATTACTCTTAATTAATTTATTTCGAAGGAGCATTAGCACTTAGCTAAATCAATAGTAGACTGTGAATTTTTATTGAGGCACTAGCAAGAAAACAACTGAGTTGAAATGCTAAAGTAAAAATATATTTAATATACAATCGTTATAAAAACAGTGTAATAAATCCTACACAGTTTATGCGGGAATAACAATAAACCATTCTTAAAAACTAAAAACATACACTCACTCATACATACACTAAAACTATAAATGGTACAAACGGGTATCTTCAAATGAATACATATACTAAAATGGATTATTACGATAGACTCTATAAGTAATTATTCTAGTTAGAATTTAGGGATTGTCTATTTTATTTGACAAAATCAGGAACAGAGTTCTTTTTACTTTGAGTCTTTATTTTAATCAATCTAAGGTGAATCTCTTGACGCTTGAATAATTTTCAATACACTTAAGCTTTTTTGCTGATTGCAAACATCCACGTTTCTCACTGTTACCTTGATATAATTTTCAGTGAAGAGCTCGGGTAGCCGCCGGCGCCGCCATACTGCAGACTTTGTTTCAGGGGAAAGCGTTTGTTTCACTACAAATACTATGAGCACAACTTTCTGACTTTTAAATTCGCGCTGGAGATTTCAGATTTAGGGATATTTAACAGGCTATATTAGCCATATTTCGGGAACACAAAAAGGGGAATTCTTGGGGGTTTAAGTTTACACCGAAGGTATTAACCAAGTTCATATTATGCTGTTTCTATCGCCCTTCGAGCGATAGAGCCTACCAAAGCATTTTTACAACACGAGCTACCACTTTTGATTCAATACAGATCGACCACCCCAATTCAGAAGTAATCGTTCTGGGAGATTTCAATGCCAATAACACCAACTGGCTCAAACATCACAACAAGACCGACAACGAAGGTAGAGAAGCTGAAGCATTTGCCATCAGCTGCGGCCTTACTCAACTTGTAGACGAACCAACTCGGATCTCAGAGAGGGGCGAATATGCCGGCCTACTGGATCTTTTTCTAACCACAAATCCTGACCAATACACAATTGCAGTTGACCTGTCATTAGGTACCTTCGACTACAAACTTATTACAACAGTTTGTGAATTCCACTCCTGACGACCCGTCAGTCTGCTGCGAAGAGATTATGCAAGGAATTGAAGCATATGCCTCAAATTCCATCAAGTTACAGTCAAAAGGAAAGCCCCGGTTCGACAGCCGCTGCGAAAGGGCCGTAGGTAGGAAACAGCAAGCCTACAAGTACAGGCAGCAAAACCAGACCGCTGAAAATAGCAAGTTCAGCGAGAAACGAATGCAAACGTGTGATTGAGAAAACTAAGGACAAACACAATCAAAGGAAAAAATTTCTTTAATTTAAATAATTGGGCGTGTTTCATTTTTATTGGTTACTTCTTTGCCTTGTGATACCAAGACTTTTTTCATATTCAACACATATTTATTCGCTTTAAAGCTTTAAAGGTACGAAATCTCTCCGTTATTTAAAACAAATAAGAGCCCGTTCTCACTTGTCTGATGTAGGATCCGCTTTTTAATCGGATGTCGCCGCCTCTATTCACACTAGTCGGCGGTCGTACCCGATCGTTGCTGAAGCCAATTTCTCCACGTGGACGTCGACGAAGATGTTGTTATGCTGTATTATTTTAGAAGAAAACAAGCCAATAATAGAAAATTTTGGGTGCACCCATAATCATGGAGGAACGATTTTCTTTGGGAATTTTTCAAACCTTAATCACTGGATTGATACTAAAACAGAGTTTTATCCACAATACCGAAACAGAATTTTTTCACTCGACGCGCGTTTCGCTAACCATGTTAGCATGATCAGGAGATGATTAAGACAGACCAGTCTTAATCGAGTGCAAAAATTCTGTTTCGGTATTGTGGATAAAACTCTGTTTAAGTACATGTTGCCGAAGGTTCCAAACCCCAACATAACTGAATTGAAAAGTGACAAACATAAGTTTTTTAATTATTTTAGAATGTCCGTAACTACATTCAAAGATCTACGGGCACGAGTTTCAACAGGCATAGACTATAAAAATACATGACTAGGGCAGCTGGTAGGGGGTTTTCAGGCCCAACATCCGACAAATGTGAACAGCGCCATACAAGTTCATATGCGAACGAGATCCGACACGATTTTTGATCGGGCGTGCGGCGCTGGCCCGACAAAATATCAAGTGCTCTAGTGGCAATACATTTTGTATGAAGCTGTTCACATCTATCCGACTCCGTTTTTTTGTCGGCTCCGACAAATATTGTCGGGTGTTTTGCCAGCGCCGCACGCCCGATCAAAAATCGTGTCGGATCTCGTTCGCATATGAGCTTGTATGGCGCTGTTCACATTTGTCGGATGTCGGGCCCTACCAGCTGCCCTAATCATGTATTTTTATAGTTTATGCCTGCTGAAACTCGTGCCCGTAGATCGTTGAATGTAGTTATGGACATTCTAAGATAATTAAAAAACTTATGTTTGTCACTTTTCAATTCAGTGATTAAGGTTTGAAAAGTTCTCAAAGAAACTCGTGTCTTCAGGATTGGGTGCACCCAAAATTTTCTATTATTGGCTTGTATTCTTCTAAAATAATACAGCACAACAAAATCTTCGTCGACGTTCACCGCGCACAGTCGCTTCGTGGAGAGTACCGAAATTCGCTCCAGCTACGATCGGGTATCGGGTACGACCAAAGACATTTAATTAAATTATTAAATGTCTTTGGGTACGACACCCGACTAGTGTGAATAGAGGCGGCGACATCCGATTAAAAAACGGATCCTACACCCGACAAGTGAGAACGGGCTCTTAGGGGTGCTTCAAATTAAAGATTGTGAATATTGGACCAAATATTATTACTTCATCCGTGTCTCGTATAACTCGTAGCAGTTGCGCAACCGCTTCGACGCTCTACGCTCCTCCAGCCCCCTTCTCGTGCCCTCAGTTCACTTTCATTTCTGCTGCCGTCCTATAGGGAGATTTTATAGAGTGTATCCGCCCAAGGTCGGTATATTTTTTAGTATTTGTGATGGAAAATACATTAATTAAGTGGGACTTGGGTCATTTGTGCCCTCATTTCAAGGTAAGTTACGTTTTTATTATATTACTTAGCTAGGTACATAATTAATCGTTTGTAAATAAGAAGCGTTCTCTCATAATCAAAATGTCGTGAGTCTTATTAGTAATTAAAATTTGTTTTCTGCTGTGACTACCTATAAATGCAGATGAATTCACGCGATATACGCCTACAATAGTGTACCACAGTACGCTTAGGCAGTTTGGGTTACGTACGATCTTGTTTGAGTATTTTTGCTTTTTACGTTGTAGGTACAAGTTCAATGGCGCGTCCTTTTCGTTCTTGTACCTACATAATATAATATGAATTGATAGATATTTCAAACCCTATTTATTCAATCTAAATAAATAAATGGTTGATCCATGGAAGTATAGTTTTGAAGCAAATTGTCTTTTATTTAGTTATTGTTGTTTTATTTTTAGATCAAAATATTGACGGCATCGAAGTTTTACGTAGCCTGATGGAAATCGATTATTGTCGTTACTAAGAATAGAATCGGTGACAATCTTGTACCATTCCCGTTCAATTCTCATTATACTGGATCTGGAGAGGTAGTTGTATGTCCTATTAGTTTAACTAAGTAAAATGTTAACTGCCTTTCACTATTTTTATATGATAAAATCTTTATGCACTCTAGAATTTTAGTATTTTTTTATAAAAACTAGTGAGTTACCGTTAAAATTAATAAGTAGTACAACTTATCCCATAATATGTTTATGTTCCTATCCAGTATTTAGAAAAAAGATGTTTTTAGCTTATAATAATAGTGTTTTTCATTATAAAAATGATTTAGCTTTTAGAACCAGTGATAAGCAGACAGAGACAAAATAATCTTATTATATTTTTTATTTATATTTTGGGAATACTCGATTTGTTCTTTGTTTCTATACCTTTGAATAAAAATGTTTCTTGGATATCCCTTTTAAACTTTTATTTTATTTACTGTGGACAACTGTTCCTGTCATGAATTTGGCAATTAAAAGTTAAGTGTTCTGACATACCATTTACAAATCGGTGGGTTAGATAGGGTTCGGATTTTGGATTCTTTAGCTATTAAAGGAAAACTAAGACATACAGTTAATTTCAGCTAAAACGTGAAACCTAAATACGTCTTAAGAACAATAACAGTGTTTTTTAAGCTACATATTTGTCAGAGCTTTTTTATTTGCTAATGACACCGACTTCTAATCATTCATCTAACTGAATGTCAATAAATAGTCCTTTTAGAAAGATCAACACATATTTGCAATAGCCAAAATTTCTTTTTTTTATTTAAGTCATCACCAACACAAACAGGAAACATTGAACAGGCTTGAGCAAATAAAAATTATTTGATTCAAATAAGAGAAATTATTTCGTACAAATGCCCAAAACATTGTTTTAAATAACCGACGTATTTAAATTAAAATACAAAGTTTTTGGAACAAATATACCTCAGATTTCAATCAAAGCACAAAGGTTTTAGAACATATATATGTTATATTTGTTCCAAAAGCTTTGTGTTTTAATTTAATTAGGCCGGGTATTTAAACCAATATTTTGGGTTTTTGTACGAAATAATTTCTCGTATTTGAATCAAAATAATTTTATTTGTTTTAAAGTTATTTTTGTTTGATATGAACAACGATTATAAAATCATATTGTTTGTTCGCAATAAATATTTATTTCGAACAAAGAAAATCCTAAAAATAAATCAAATAAATATTATATTTTATTCAAACAAATAAATATTTGTTTGGCCATTATCAAACAAATATTTGCTTGAATAAATTCCTTTTAATTTGGATCAAGTCTTTTTTTCAGTGTACGTGCAAATTATCCCCTGTCCGGGTTTTAAATTCATTCATTCGTGCTTCAGGTACAAGCGTCTTAATAATATGACGCTTATGTCAAATTTGAAATAAATAAATAAAAATAATCAAAAATGCTATATCAATGGCAATGAGATATTTGTTTAGTGTACTTAGTATGTAGGTACTAGGTACATTCTATATTTTCTATGTGATATTTCTTTTATGAAATGTATAGAATTAATACAAAATAAATCCAAATCTATTAGCAGTTTGCACGTGCAAAACTGTTGATTGTTAAGAATGAACAAACCAATTGTTTCAAAAACGAAAATTAGAAGCACCTAAAGTACTTAAGATGGATTTTCTTTACTGGACGTGTTTTCATTTTAGAACTCCACGCCCCGTACGCATTGCAATATTAAAATTGAAAACATAGACATAAGCTCTCGCGATGACAATGTTCTTAGGATTATTGTTTTGCTAGAAAAATACAATTTGGATTACCTATTTCAGGTAAAAATTGATTTTTTTTTCAGCTAACTTAAAGTATTTCTGGTACGATAATTTGGTGTGCCAAAAATTTCGATTTAACTGTATAGCTTAAAAATTACTCCTTCCTGTGGATGAACAAAAAAATCTTTCAAATCACCACCAATATTACGTTATATTTTTCAGAGCAAACAAAAAGTAATGACAAAAATAGTTTTAAAAAATATCACCTAAGAATATAGGATAGCAGTTATTTATTTAAGCGTTACTTCCCGCCGTATTTATTTAATTATTTAGACCATTTATCTGGTCACTCCTTGACCTTGGGGCGAATTTCGACGACGGATATGCGTCACTAAATGGCGGTCTGTTCGAAAAAGGCTCTTAACAATTAATTACGTCAAAAGTACTAAATGGCCGCGGTAAGGATTAAAAATCGCCAATGAGATCGTTTTTAACAGTGCGTGCCGATTTTTTAAATGTCGAGATTATCGTTTAAATAAATGTTTACATCCGTGTCTCTTAACTTGGAAATCTGATAAGTTTATAAATTATGTGTCTAAAGTACCGAGTATTTATAAAGTACCTTCCTATTTCAGATTCAGCGTTTGTCCTTCGCGTCTCTTTGGATTGCTTGTCACTTAACTCAGCAATGCGAATCAAGATTTATGTAAATAGCAAACTGATCATGACCTTATATTATTATAAAATAATCCAAAATAATCAAATAATCACGAGGCATTTGTCAAAAAAGTGAATCAGAATAAAATCAAATGACATCACTATGAATACCGATGGTGTCATTATGGCCCATTTACATTGAGAATATGATTTTTCCAATTGTCAATAATTCGTACAGTTGAAGATAGGTATAAGACATCATAAACGAAATCTGCGTAGAATCTTGTGTAGAATCAAAAAATTAAATAATATACCAGGTATGTCTTTTAAAACAAGTGTCATTGGCGTGATATTTCATTTATTCAGCTAATAAAATGCAGACATAAAAATAAGTTGGCCTGATCAGAAATATTACCATTATTCCAAACTTTATCACCACTCTTTATAATGTATACGTAATACTCAACGGAGCATTTAATATTTTTTCCATCAACGTTATGAAAAATACTCAGCTTATTATATAAATTTGAATTGTAGAATTAATTTATGCACTAATGTATAATAGAGATTACTTTAGTGCATAAAAGTTCACTTTTGTGTGGTTATGTTGATTGTTATTGTGAGCACATGTTAAACTTTTCTAAGTCAATTTTCTGGTCTAAGCAACTGCAATAAATTAGAAAAGTATGTATTAGTGATGTGATTTTATCTAGTTTGACAGTGATAATAATTTGTGGATGTTGATTTGGTTGACTTTTTTTTATGGCTTTTCGGTTCTAACCTGTAAGTGCATGATGTCTGGAGATAAACTCATTTGCTATGTTTGTGGTGCTTGTTGTGTGGCAAAGGAGGATAAAAATCAACTCTTTGGGTTTTATTGTGATTTTTTGCTCTAGGCCAACCTGTAAAAATTGTAGTGGGGTAAAGACGGCAACAGAGGTACGAGCAGTTCCGCTTCAAACCTGTGCCACTTTACTATGGTGCCCAGGGTGTAAAGAAACCAATTTAAAGAAACTGGGTGCTGGAAATAATGATCCCATGCCACAGAAAGATCAAATTGGGCCAGATACTAGCATCAACAGGGCCATGGAAGTTGAGATTTTATATCTTAAAAGGTTGATCAGGGAAATTGAAGAAAAGAACGAGCTTTTGAAGGTGAACAGCGAATTGCTGACAAAGAGAGTTGCATCATTGGAAGAGGAGCAGCAGAAAAATATATCAAGCCATGACAACGTCGCTGGAGCCAACCAAGGAAATAGCAATAATGCTGATATGGAAGAAATATTTAATGAGCATTTAGAGCGTGAAAATAGAAGGTGGAACTTTATGCTATTCAACTGCCCAGAAACAGTGCTAGACATAAAAGAAGTTGCTAGAGAGGTCATCAAGGAATGTGTGCCGCCTGCTGATTTTGGTGGTGACGATCAAGGTTGTTTGTAGTTCAAAGGATCTGACACAGGAGGTAATTCGTAATGCTAGAAAACTAAAACACAGCCCCACCCTTAAGCATCTATCTGTAAGTGATGACAAGACTTTGAAGCAACAACAAGAATATCGTAATCTACGGTCTGAAGTTTTAAGGAGATCTGAGGAAGGTGAATCTAATTTAAGAATATATTATGTTCAAGGCGTCCCAAAAATTGTCACAGTCAGCAATGATCGAGGACAAAAAAAACTAGGAGCTGTGTCTAACAGGGTGATTTCTGCTGTCTACCAGAATGTTCGTGGTCTTAACACTAAAACTCATGACTTCTATAAAGTAGTGTCGAGTGGTGATTATCAACTGGTGTGTTTATCTGAGACGTGGATCCAGGATGGTGTTCAGGATCGGGAACTGTTCGATGACAGCTATATGGTGTACCGCAGGGATAGAAATGTTTTGGCAGCCGGGGAGAGCGAGGTGGTGGTGTTTTACTGGGTGTTCGGCACGACTTACCATCAGTCAGAGTTAACCTTAAGGACGTAGAGGATTTATTACCAGCTACAGACATTGTAGGTTGCAGAGTTAATGTAAGCAATTTAATTATCTACATTTTTGTTATATATATTAGGCCTAATTCACCTCTAGATCATTATCAAATTTTATTTGAATATATTGCTTCTTTCCAGTTAGTAAATCAAAATGTACTGTTCGTTGGGGATTTTAATATTCGATTTGTCCAAGAAAATATTAATTTTGATCTTAGCCCTAAATTTATTGCTCTAAGGGAGTTTATGGCATTCTTGAATCTTACGCAATTTAACAATATACTTAACTCTAATAACAACATCCTTGACTTAATCCTCTGTAGCTTTCAGTGTAGTGTTAGTAGGGAAGAGCAACCACTTGTTCCTGAGGATGGTTATCACCCTGCCATTGCCTTATCTTTGCAAACAGCAAGTGGTGGGAATGATTCATCCTTTGCTCCTAATCGTAATGGTGTTGGATATAATTTTCGAAGAGCCAACTTTCCTTCGCTTTATGAGCTTATATCTGGGGTTGATTGGAGTTTTTTCTCCTCATATGCAGATGTAAATGACGCCTTAGAGGCATTCTATGGAAAAATTTATGGCTGCGTTGATCAGGCTGTACCTCACTATCAAGGCCATAAAAGTAAATACTCCTATCCCTTCTGGTATACTAACGAGATCAAGAATTTGTTAAGGCAAAAGGCTGAACTACATAGGAAATGGCTAATAAAAAAGCCCAGCAGTGTATGAGGATTTTGGGAGAATACGTAGGGATGCAAACCGAAGGTTAATCTTGCCTATCATGATTATATGGCTGAGACTGAAGCTTCAATTAAAAGTGATTCAAAATATTTCTGGAAATTCATTCGTCGAAAGCGAAATAAATATCGTATTCCTGGGTCTATGTGTTATAGGGGTTCTGGCATTGAGGGGCCTGAAAATGTTGTGAATGCTTTTGCTGATTTTTTTGAAAGTGTATATGTTGATTCTAGCTCATTTCAGACAACCTATCATGACAGTGGAGGTTCAAGTAACATCTTGATTCAGGGTTTTAGCGGGACGGATGTTACAATGGCTTTGAAAAAACTAAAAGACGGGGAGACGGCTGGTCCTGACCTGTTGCCCTCTTTCATTTTGCGAGACTGTGCATCTGTTTTGGCTGTACCACTTCAGTCCCTGTATATCCTGTCTCTAAAAACACAAGTATCTCCTGAGAGATGGAAAAAGGCTAGAATATGTCCAGTTTTCAAAAGTGGATTGGTTAGTGACATAGAGAACTATCGCCCAGTTTCTATACTCTCAAATTTTTCCAAGGTGTTTGAGGTCTGTCTGCATGAGAAATTGTGTCACCAAACAAAGCACTTAATATCTGAGAAGCAACATGGTTTTTTTCCCAAAAGATCTACAATTACGAATGTTTCATGTTTTCTGCAGACAGCTCATAAGGCAATCAATAAGGGGTGCCAGTTGGATGTAGTGTACACCGACTTTGCAAAAGCCTTTGATAGGCTAGACCTTGGACTGTTGGCTAAGAAGATAGTGTCGATTGGTTTTCACCCGAATCTTGTAAGATTATTTGTTTCCTATTTGTCAAACAGGATTCAATGTGTCGAATATAATGGTTTTAGGTCTGCTGAATACTTTGCATCAAGTGGTGCGCCTCAGGGCAGTAACCTTGCACCATTACTGTTCAGTATATTTATCAATGATATTTTACTTCAATGTTTGCAGATGATTAAAAGCTGTTCAGGGTTATAAATGGTGTTGAGGACTGCGATATACTGCAGGAGGATATAAATCGAGTTTTCGATTGGTGTGAAAGGAACAAGCTGCCATTGAACATAGGCAAGTGTAAAAAGATGACTATTTCTGTCTTGAAAAATGAAGTTATGTATCCATATTCATTGAACGGTTCTCAGCTGACTCTGTCTCTCGGTTAGGGATTTGGGAGTGGAGATTGATAAGAGATTGACATTCAATGACCATATATTGCAGATTACTGGTTCAGCCATAAAGTCCCTTAGGTTTCTTATTCGACCCACATCTCACTTTAAGAACCAATCAAGCTGGGTAGCTGTGTTTAACTCCTTGGTCAAATCCAAGTTAATGTATGTCTCTATGTTATGGTTCCCTATATATAATGTTCATGTGAACAGAATAGAAAACGTGCAGCGCAGGTTTTTGAAGTTTCTATCCTTTAAACTTGATGGAGTGTACCCGGAAAGAGGTATTGAGCAGGAGTATTTATTGAATAGATTTAATTTTTTATCAATTAAACATAGCACTGTTTTAGCTAGTCAGATGTTTCTATATAAATTGTGCAATAATAAAGTGGATGCTTCGGAACTCCTAACTCAATTACCGTTTTGGGTGCCTCCAGCCAACACTAGAAGACATTTTCTGTTCTATATACCAGCTAGCCACACAAATACAGTTAGCAAGGCTCCCTTATACCGATCTTGCAAATGGTTTAATATGTTTTGTAGTGGTTGTGATGTGGATCTTTATAACCTATCAGATTATGCGTTTAAGAAACATATATGTTCCAATTTGAACCTAATTATAGACTGAGAGAAATCTGTGATTTGATGTGGATTTTTATCTCTCCTTGTTGTATTGTGATGTATTGTTTGTCTAGTCTTATCACTGCTGGTCTAAGGCTTCTGAAATTATGTAATGTATTTTTTATTATCTATTATTAACTAACTTTTTATCTTATTTTATGCTTTTATCAAGTATTTTTAACCGTCAATTTAACTAATTTGTCTTGTAATTGGGTGTATTCCTATTAGACAATAAACGATTTGAATTTGGATTTGAATTTACGCATTGTGAAGCGTGCGGGTCATGAATTTGTTTTAAGAGTTAGTTTTATGCAATATTATTGAACTTAGGAGTAAAATGTATTTTGATAATCTCTATTTAGTAATATTAAAGTAAACTATATTTTTTACTACATTTATTCTATAAATTATGATAAGCATGAAGATTTGCTCCGTTAACAGTTGGAGTCTCACAGACACCGCGCGACTAATCCAATTAGAGCACCAGGTGCGGTTAGCGCGCGATTTAAATAACTTCTAATTGTCTAAACCTATACAAACAGCCGCGCAATATAAAAACCGCATATATCTAATTTAACATGCATAAAAGTAAATAAATAAGTAGACTTATTTGAAAATCTCAGTCAACGGCCAAATCACCTATTCGATAACCAACATATATCTTTCGGTTTCGGTTTTTCGATATTGGGTGCTATAAATCAAAATCAAATCCAGCCGTAAACTTAAGTGACCAATATTTAAACAACTTTTGGCACAGCAGTAGCCGCACGAGGAAGATTAATAATCACATCTCATCCAAATCATACGGAAAACTTTGAACTTTCGATATTTTATAGTGTTTATAAACACGTTCTTAGGTGAATAATTACCCTACCAGTTAGCAAAAGTGACAGGTCATTAATTTTGTTCCATCACTTGTAGTAAAATAGTGAGCACATTTTTTATAAAATGTTAACTCCTAAAGAAGTGTTTCCAAATTAAATATTACCTTAGAAAGAATAAAATAAAGAGACTCATCTCCAGAAACTTAATTATAATACAATGTAATAGTAATAAATAATAAATAAGTTTACTACTTCCGGCGTATTAGAAAATCTGATGAAGAAGCTTCTAATGGTTTTTTTTATCTGAATGTAATTTCGACACAAAACTAAATAAAGTGATTGTAGCTAAAATTTGTACTGAAAAACATCGATCAGAATCTTTATCCTCATTCTCATATTCCTTTTAATTGAGTTTTTAACTAATTCTGGCTAATAGGCATTCTTTATACCTATCTACATTATGTCCTATGTAATATGAATGTTAACGTTGAAGTATTTAGCCAACACTTTCTAAACAAGAACGCCTGACATCTAAATCTAAGATGGCGTCACGCGTAGGGAGCATGTTCTGACAATGGAAAATGTATTAACTCACATATAAACTACTTTTGTGATTTTTTGACTTCAAATAATTACATACCTAAATTATTTTTAATAGTTAATTACCTGTCATTTACCAAAATAACAACAGAACAGAAATTAAATTTGGCTTAGATTTCGGCAAAGTCTAAACGACATATGAATATTTTTTTCTATATCTAAAAAGATGAATAAATGACGACTCACCTGCCAGTTTACAACATCGTCGCATGTTTTAAATTCGCCTACTTTAATAATTTTCACACAATTTAAAAGTCGAAAAACAAGCAACGTTAAAATACGTTATAATTTGAATGACTGGAATAAAAAGAAAAACAGCATATATAACCTAAACCTAAATTAAAACCGTCAAATAACAAAAACACAAACAACCTGCTGTTTGCTGATACATTCGCGTCCACCTACAGCAATTTTGAGCCTTCTCGCATGCGTACGTGCTAATTCATATATTTTTCAAAGTTGTTTTTTGTCGATTTTGGGTTAGTTGTTAATTGCCTTGAGTTAGTTTTGTTTGGTTGCGCCCTGACGCGAGCGGAGGGCCATGCGTGAGGTGAAATATTAGAACGAAAACACCAGGCTGCTGCCAAATGCGCAAGTCCGAAGGTCGAAAAATTGCTGTAGGTAGATGCGAGTTGCTAATATAAACGACTCCCTCCTCCCACTATAAAGCCGAAATCTTCAGAACATTCGAGTGTTGCCGAGGGAAGGAAGCCTCTTCTGGATCATTTAAACCATCGAGAATAATATTAGATTTTTTCTATACGTACGTAGGAGCGTGTGCGTATAATTAATAAGGTAACGGAAAATATGCGAGTCTAGCCTCCGTTGATCACGTATGCGAATATTAAAATGATAAGGCGTTCTGTAATGCAGACAATTTGGAAATTTATGCAGTGATGCGCATTTGAATAATAGCCCAGTAAATGTAATATTAAAATTAGGTACCTAATTTATTTCGAATATTTTTCTATTATACATATAAAAGTAGTGTAAATTTGGAATATTTTAAAGGAAAATGATCGGGGAAAAATTAAGAAATTCGAGGAAATTTATTGGGAGGCTTAGCCTCCCCTCTTGACATACAATTCTGTTGATAGCAGCACCCATTTGCCGTATTGATATAAACAGATTTTCAGTAAATAAAGACAACAAAAGTTTAAGTGAGCTTGAGGAGCTTTATCAATATTAATAAATCATATAGGTATACATTTGGCCTAAAGTGGATTTCACACACTTAAATTATATATTTACTTTAATTGCCTGCATTAGACCAAGACCTCTGTCAAGACAGTCATTGAATACAATACAACCACCCTAGGGGTAAAGTAAGTAGGTAATTAGGTATTGCAAAGCATTTTTAGGTATTAAATAGAAAATATCACACAATTAATATCATGTTGTGCACGTAATGTTAGGCATATCCATTAAATCATAGTGTGTATGACTAGTCACTGCCTCTACGAATAGGAAAACAAAACTCACCCGAGTATTATTGGTTAGAGCAAATGATTTTTCCCTATTAATTGAATTTACTCATTGCTGCCCTAATTCACCTTCTTTCTAACTCCATCTACATTTGGGAACGCAACAGGTTGACACCATTATTTAAAAGTCAATGTTCTCAACTAAGCGACTGAATGTTTAAACATATTTTAATTATTCGAACACGTGCCTAAAACCACCCTACAACACTTAATCAATATTCAATACTGCTACAAATAAAGTGTTTATAGGTGTCGTAAGTAGAACTGAGATATTAAAATCAAACCTCTTATGTTGTCCAGCTGTAGCCTAAAAAATATCTGCGGATACCTAAAACTACAAAATTAAATATTTAAGGGCTTGTTTGTTTATTTCAGGCAGACAGTATGTGATTAATCAAATTTCAGTTATTTTAGATATTACTAGGTATTATCAGCTCTGAAATTATAATAGGTATTTGTGGAAACACGCACCTTGTACCAGAGCAACCAATCCCAAACTATAAACTATAAGTATTTAGTTGTATAGTATAGGAAGTATAGGGTAGAGTAGTAGGGTTAGGAGCCTATCTTCATGAACACAGAGCAATGTCCTTGCCGTTAACACAATACATTACTTGCTTTGTATAAATCGTTCTCTGCAAATGCAAAAATTTCACAATTTTAAACAAATTTTATATTAAAAACTCGAAATGTATTCTTTACAGCATTTAGGGTCGGTCCCATCGGGGGTGGCCATATTGCTTACTGCTTTTCTTAGTTTCAGGGCATTCTTGTCTTGAAGGTGTTGGTTTCATCTGCTTCTAGATTTTCTTTTGTTAATATTTATTTGAAGCTGTTGATCTCAACATTGATGAAATTTTCAAGAGGTACTCTTAACAAAATCTAATTAAAACCTTGTATATAAAAGTTAAAATAACTTGGTTTTACTCTGTCCAGTCGGCTTTTCTCCAAACTACTTGAGTTTATTTGTGCACTAAAATACGCATCGTCAAGGTTTACAAAATTTTCTGGAATTTCTATAATCAATTTTTTCTGTGCTAGTAATTACATCGTTTTTTTATGGAAAAGTCCAATATTGTTTTTACAATTACGGATAACATAAGTTACTTATGTTATCCGTTCGCTTATCCTTCAAGGAGTTCAAGAAGGTTTTAGTTAGTTTCTACAAAATATTTATTTACTAGTATTTTTAAGTACGCTTTATCGACCTTTTAGTGTAGGAGTCATCGCCCTATAAAAAACAAGTTGTTTTAACAATTTTTTTAAATTTCTTGCATTGATCATTCCTCACCTAGAGCTTTGTTATTTTTCGTTTACTCGGAAGCTTTCATTATCTCTGGTATCTAAATAGAATATTATACAATGCATCATATTGTGATTATTATCCTACTATACATATACTAAACGAAATAAATGAATAGTCTAGATGAAAAAGGGCTTAGTTTTTAAAAAGACATTTTACAGGAGAGCTCTAAACCAATTTAAAACTAATTTTAAGGAAAATTTATCAAAATGTATATAAGAGTATTATTTTTATACGAATTTATATCAATTTTTCAAAAAAACAGTTTTGTAGTAGCAAGATTTAAACTAAATAATTTAGAAAAAAATTAAATCCGAAATAAAGTTGCAGTTAACCTGACACATCACGAGTCGCCACTGCAACAAATTATACCAAAGATGCATGTTTTTTTATTTGATTAGTTCGTACTTACTGCATTATTGAAGAGTTTTTATTAAAAAGATCAATTTTTCGCTTAAACATTAATATTTTAATCAGTATTTGGTGTGTTGTTATTTATTATGTGTTAATTGCTGGAGTTGACAGTTATTTTTAATGTTTAGCCATGCATAGAAAAAGGATTTTAACAAGTCTTGTGTCTATTATGATGACAGTGTGTTAATGTCACATACGATGAATTTCACAAGAGCGAAACCAATTAGAGTAAAGACAGAATAACCCAATTTGCATTATTTAACATTATTTTACAATTGGCTTATCATATCATTTGAAGCAAGGACAATTTCTTATTTTTTTTTAAACCAAGTTTGTGAGGATAGTATATAAGACAATGAGCATATAATGATGGCTATTAAGACACGAGCATGAGAGATACGATACGAGCCGTAGGCGAGTGTCGTAACGAATGCGAGGGTCTTAATAGCCATTAAATGTTAGTTGCATACACTATTTTTCTACGACCAGTCATAATAATGAAAAATAATCTTCATTGATGTGTAAACATCTCACGCGGCGGTATGAAGGTAAATCTCGACAAATGGGACGGACATCATTTTGTGGGGACGGAAAAGTGAAGGACTATGTGACCGGGTATGACCGTGTACTGCATCCCCGCATTGAAATAAATAGCAAAATATCTATACTGATCGCTCCTCGTATTAGTTTAGACCCCGGCCCGTTCAACAATCAAATTTTGTCAGAGAAAGATAGCAAGTTCGGGCAGATGACGTGGAAGAGACGAAGATAAAAGATACGGTTTGAATAACCGCGTATTACCATTCTTTACTATTATACAGAGCAACTGTGCTCCGAAGCGCAGTGAAGAATGGCTTAGCAAATACGCGTATTTTAGATTACCAATGTTTACTGCAATTCAGCACGTCGCCACAAAGTATACCGCGATACAGAACGACGCGCTGCAACGGAAAATTATGTATACTGTATCTAGCAAGATCTCTACAACAACGCCTCGGTGGCGTAGTAGGCAGAGTGCTTGCCTGTCATTCCTGCGCTGCGGGTTCAATTCCCCTCGGTCACGACAGATGTTTTGTTTATTGTTTTTTATTAGTTTAACTTTTTTTCTTAATTTTGGGTTAGCCCTGGGTTAGTTTTGGTTAGTTCTTGTTAACTGAGCCCTCGTAGCGAGCGAAGCGAGCGGGGGGCCATGCAAAGCCATAATAATACCTATTATTCTTGGGCGATGTGCTGAATTGCAGTAAACATTGGTAATCTAAAATACGCCTATTTGCTAAGCCATTCTTCACTGCGCTTCGGAGCACAGTTACTCTGTATAAGAGTAAACGATGATAATACGCGGCCGGCTCCTCAATATATTATTACTCTTATATTATATTCGCAGTATATTTGGATACATAGATTGATGTCATTCCTGGTGGCGTTAGATTTTCATGTCGAATTTGTGCAGTGAATTAATCCACTCCGATTGAAGTTGCCAGTAACTATTATTAAAGAATCCTAACTAATATATTATAAATGCGACAAATACGAATGTGTTTGTTTGTTTGTTTGTTTCTTACGCTTTCACGCATAACCTACTCAACCGATCAACATGAAATTTTGTACAGATATTTTCAAGAGTATAGTAAAGGACAAAGGACCCTTTTAGGTTTTACCCGCGACTTCACTCGCGTTGATTTTTACGGTTACCTTTAATTCTATTTTCCACGCGTAAACTACTTAACCGATCATCCTGAAATTTTGTACAGATATTTTCAAAAGCATAGTAAAGGTAAAGGACATAGGACACTTTTAGCTTTTGCTTTTACCCGCAGCTTCGCTGGCGTTGATTATTACGGTTAGTTTTAATCTTATTTTGCACGCGTAAGCTACTTAACCGATCATCATTAAATTTTTTACAGATATTTTCAAGAGAATAATAAAGGACATAGGACACTTTTAGCTTATACCCGCGGCTTCGCTCGCGTTGATTTTTACGGTTAGTTTTGATGTGTAAACATCTTATATGGCAGCTAATGTGACATCATAACCATGCGCAGCTACTTCAGCGCTTCCTTGTAAAACGTGTTCTTTCTAACGCCAGAATATAGGCAACCAATTCCAAATAAGTGGTTGCCTATAGTCAGGCGTCACGCGGCCTAAGGTGGCATTAAATTTTCATGTCGATGATGTCGATATAGGATATGTTTACACATCAGTGTCTCGAGTAAGAGCAGACTAGCTCAATTTTTTTTCATTTACTAATTGTCTATGAACTGTTAAAATTGATAAATTTTAAATCTGTTATGACACCCACTTTGATCTTGACCGAATATCACTGCGATGTTGAATTTTGATTGGCTATAACCCAGTTTAATAATGAAACGTCAGTATCGTAATGAGCTTCATTATGATACTGGTAGTAAATGTCTAATAAATCAATTAAAGTATATGAGTAGGAAAAGTTATATTTCTTTGTCAATAGCTCGGTAAAGGTCATTAGCACGATTTAGAGCTCTCTATCTTGTATTTATTTATACTAATACTGCGGTTACCATAACAAATTATTGCTTCTTGTTTCAATTGACTAAAAAAGAGAAACAATCCTTTTGATATAAAGGCATCCACAAAACCCAATTTAAAAAATATCGCATTGTATGCTTCCTGTTTTTCATTATCCAGCATTGAATTTGTATTTAAGTTTCAATTTTTTGACGTCTTTTGTTGAAAATGTTTGATTTCATGAGCAGAGGATGAGTGCTTTTCACATTCTACCGATTCGATAAATTGCAACAAAAAGAGACCAAGGACAAGTCACCTTTCTCAGTGTAAATAATACAACCACTCATTAAAATCTCTTTCTTATTGCTAAAGCCTTATTGTTAAATTATCTTCGATATTGGCGATCTGACAGCTAAAATGTCGATATTCCAAATGAAACCCGTAATCAATGACTGTGGGTGGAGAGCTCAAGAAGGCTGTTCTGTAAGAGAAAGTGCTTCGGTCTGATGGTGGCTCTTTTAAAAACGATGTATTCGTAAATGTATAATGAGGTCCATTTATGAGTCATTCCGTCCCAACAGGAAACTCAAGTTGAAATCCGGGTGCCAAAGTTAATAAAGCTTTCTTATTCGCTAACATGTAGGGTACCTATTACAATAATTATTGCAGAAACTATACCGTTCGTTGTCTATGGTGTAACTACGAAGAGGTAGAGTAAATATTTTTCAAAAAGTATACTGATCGAACAGCAAATAAAAAATAGCATGTTAACATAAAAACATGCCTCTATTAGTAACCTAGATTGTTATTTTCCACTATCTACTGTATGAATTAAATTAACAGATCGGATGGGATCAATTGTGATGTTCGAAATAGATGAAATGCTAAGAATTCAACATGTAATATAGGGTTATAACATTATTAAAATTATTAAAAGATTAATTTCTAATCTGCACTAACAAAGATGGAATAAACAAAAGGAACATCAACAAATCTATTTGCTAGTTGTTCGGAGAGACTATTTTCCAAAACAACAAATTAAAATTCTTTATTTCATTCTATAATCCATAAGTCTAAAATAGAATGATAATATTAAAGTTAAATAATATAACTACAAATATAAATTACAAATAAACAGGCAGAAAAATAAGAACAGATTAGATAACGACTAACTAATAAGTAAGACAGTTTTAAGAGAAACAAAACCTGCTTTGGCATACACAAAATGCGAAGAGAGAGTATGGATATTAAAAAGATTTAGAGAAAGCCAATACCAGATTCTCATCTCATCACTAAAAGGTTGGTGAATGAGGAGCCAGCACTGAATGGTGCTTTTAGAAGGTAATGGTTAGGAGGTCATTGAAATAATGAAATTATACAGAGCCTTTAAAATAAGTAGACTTTTTAGTTTATTAGTTTAACGAAACATTCTTGACACTAATAGTTAGTAGAGAGAGACCTGATTCATATAGCGCCAGGAAATCCGGTCTTATATTATTTCCACGTCTTGTGTCGTTATTATGAAATTAAATGCCACCAGATTCTTGATATTCCTCAAAAGAAATATTGATTTTCGGAGTCTACTGACCAAGTGATCAACATGCGGTTGGAAGGAAATGGTGGGATCAAGTAAAACACTAACTTCTGATGCATTTTGAATATCACCTTACTGTCTTAAGGCAAAAGTAATTCTGGTAGACTTATTCATATTTAGATATTTAGAGTCTGTTACAGAGAAACCAATCTTCCAATTTTCCACGGCCTTTATGTTGCGTTTGTTTTGGTAATTAAATTATCAAAGATTTGATCACTGTTCAGAAGTGCTGTGTCATAAGCAAATAACCTTAAGTTAGAGCATGGATCCTAGGGACACTCCACAATCAATCGGGTAGCTTTTAATTAAGAAGGATAAACTTCTTCATTGATGTCTCAAAAGCGTCTACAATATATTCCATGATGTTCATCATTGCAAATGTGGTTAACTTGCCTTCTCTGAAGCCAAATTGGTACTCATAGATAGTGTTTCGGTCTCGACGAGACTAGTATCGTTCTCGTCTCGTCTCGAAATTCGAGACCGATACCGAGACGAGACTAGGAATTATAACTCGAGACCGAGACCGAGAGTCTCGTCACGTCAGTCTCGTGGCTCGAGTGTTGAAATGAAAATAATTTATAAGTAGGATAGTACGAAAATAATAGTTTGTTTTTTTAAATTATAGGTAACGTACAAAAAATAAAAAATATTTAAGTACAAGAAAATCAAAGAAATCTAGGAAAGTATGTACGTATTTAAAGTACAATTTACTAGTTGCCTACCTATATTTATGAGTAACACAAAAAAAATATTTTCGAAACAGGTCTAAATTATAGGTAACGTACAAAACTAAAAAATATATAAGTACACCAAAATCAAAGAAATCTAAGAAAGTATATACATATTATGTATATTCTTTGATTTTGGTGTACTTATATATTTTTTATTACCTATATTTATGAGTAACAGAAAAAACATATTTTCAAAACAGGTCTAATATACACTGCGCAACTTATTTAACGCACAACCAAAATTTTGTCTCAATTTTGATATTATGTATTTTTGAAACTTGTCGTTATATTTTACTGATTTTTTCAAGAATCGTAGGTTTTCTTCTTTAGAATATCACTGTCGGGTTTCGGTTAAAAAAGTAATTTCGGTATTATACCGGGTGTTATAAAGATGTTAAGTTTTTTTTTCTGAAAATTCGAAACACCCTGTAGGGTATACTGGCCATTGCAAATTATTGCTATTATAGCCAAATTGTAGCCGCTTGCTTTCCCTACATTTTTTTTATTCCTTTATTTATCTCTGTTACTTCATTAAATACACAATTTCTAGGTAAACGTAATTTTTATTAAATTTAATATCCTACATGTTTTTGTCGCATAGTCATTATTTATTAAATTACTAAAATGAATACCGATATTACTCTTTTGTTATCTTCGATATCTTAATTATTTAAAGCGATTCGAGTTGTCTTAGGGTAAAAACATATTGGAGCAGTTCAACTCGCCGCGCCTCTCGATGTTCACATTGCCGAGCGGCGCTCATAGAACAAATTTATGCCTATACATAGTACAAAACATATTAAAGCTATGCTCCTTGCCGCGCACCTGGCTATACATCTCGCCGGAAATTCGTAAACAAAATATTTTGTTTTTTGGGGATGCAGTTGCCTAAAACTCGTTCTCTCATTGGTCATCTCAAGGTCACATTTTCTTGAATTAATCGCTCTCTGGAAAACACTGCTGTTCTATTCTCTTTCTTGCAGTTTGTTTAACTTGACTTCTTCGTAGTTCGTAGTAAGCGAATGAATGAATATGAACAAAGAGCAATTAATTAGTGCAGTTTTCCAAAAACTAGAAATATGGGATCAGCGTCACAAATCTCATCATAACAGATATGTTTTGGACAAGTGTTGGATTCAAGTCGCTTCTACATGTAAAATTACAGGTAAATAATAAAAAAACATTGCTCACACAATCACTTTCACTATCAGAACTTGACATTTTCAGTAGCGACTCGATAATTAATTTTCTAAAATGGCAACTTGAAATGCTCCGATATATTTTCGCAGAGGCAAGTAGCAATGCGCGGCGATATGCAGAGGCAGCAGCGCGGCAAGATGCATGGCATGTTGAACTGCTCCAATATGTTTTTACCCTTAGAAAAAATGTACCTAATGAAAACTTGAAATAACAACAACCCAAAATGAACAAAGTCCCGCGTGGAGAAGCGCATTGTCATGCATAAGCAAAAAAATTGGGTCCTATATAGGGTGCATAAGGCACAATGTTCTACAAAATATCTATTATGTAATTCATATTCCCATTTACAATTACCAAGTCCGTTCTCCCCGTCAAAGATAATCCACCCCACATCATGACGGATCCTTCTTCTTCTTGAAATTTCGCTCCTATCGGAGATTGGCAATCATTACCACTACCCGGACCTTACCAGACAGTTACGGCAGACGGCAAGAGCGCACCCGTTCGTTGTACACCTGGAAAAACCTAGAACATCGCTTTACAAGGACTCCTTTGTTTGGCGCCGTGCATCATTGAGGAACTCATTTCCAGGACATCTGTTTCCCCCAAATTACAACCTATAGCTATTCAAGAACCATGTCAATCAACATCTCCGCACACACATATCCCTTTAGTGTGTGTGCCATTGCTATAAAAAAGCTTTGATTGGCTGCAAATTTTCTCCTATTAAGATACTGATTTCCCATCGTATTGTCCAAAACATTGCCTTTCTTTCTTTAACAATAATTATTGATGATTTGCGTCTAGCTACACCAATTTTGAGTCTTCACGCATGCGTACGTGTCAATTCATATATTTTTCAAAGTTATTTTTGAGCACTGCCTTGGGTTAGTGTTGTTTGGTTGAGCCCCCGGAGCGAGCGAAGCGAGCGGAGAGACAAGCGTGAAGTGAAATATTAACAGAATAACAATGGGCTGCTGCCAAATCCTCAGGTCCGAAAGTGAAACATTTCGTGTAGGTAGACGTGAGTTTATTGATGTTCTTCGTATCTGAAGAAGGCAAAAATAATACGAAGAACCCACTGAATTGAATGAATGAATCTTCAAATTCATTAGCCGGCAATAATACAGCCACAGATCTATATAGCTACGCAACAGATGCCTACTCCGGTATTAAAAGTGTCGCTCGCCAATAATGCAATAAACTTAAATAATTTTCTATTTAGACGTGTTTTGCCCCGCCGCGCCGTGTTGCCAAGTCGCGAACTGTAGTTTACCTTCCATATCACATTATGGTATTAATAATTTTCTTGGCAATCGTATGTTATATTATGTCAAATTAAAGTTCATTACCAGATTCAGTGAATGGTGTTTGCTTGAACATGGGCTAAAACTCACCTTAAATATCGGTGTAAAAGGTCATTACAAATTTTGTTAACTTATACTGTAATATATCTCTTATTTGTATTAAGTAATAATATTATCAGGCAGGATTTTGTTTCGAAGATCAAAGGAATTTTTGAAATGTTTATCGATATGTCAAAGTACCATTTAATTTTGTTTTAAACTCTACTATTAATATTATAAATTTGTTCATTTAAATTGCCGTTTCATTTGTTTTACTATTAATAAACTATCATACTTAATAAAAAATGAAAAATCGTATTTTTCTAAAAAAATATGTTTGTGTTAATTTGATACATAAATATTAATAATAAAACTCGATGATTTGAGCGGGTCAAAAAGTCAGCGGAAATATTGTTCGACGTGATAACTTGGCAGCACCGACCCGTTCCTAGACGACTGGTTCACCCGCTCGCGAAAGCAGGTGAACATTTTTGGCCCCGCGTAAAAAGCATTGGAAGAGGTATCTGTTGTGTAGCTATATAGATCTGTGATACAGCTATTAAACCATTGAAGATTCTGTTTAAAGTATAGATTCCCTAAATAAAATTAATTCACCCTTATGTTACCTTCTAGATATTTGAAACACGTTTTTATCTAGAAAGAGTTGATTTATTTTTCAATTATGCTATTTGCTGTTAGTTTTAGTATCTGACTTTATCGAGGATTTTATTTATTAATTGCAAAAATACAAATGCATTTTATTATTTATTCTACTTTACTTTTGATGGCATCGGGACCCGGTTAATTCAACAATGATTCTCTCTTAAGCTGTAATAACGAATAATCTATAAAAACACGAAAATCCAATCAACCATCATAATACAGAACGGAAGCGTTCGCGGCTTTGGATAATTAGGGAAACATGGTTCTTGTGATGAGACTGTGCGTCAAAGTAAAATTGCTTTCAGACGCTTTCGCCTTCGAATGCACTAAGTAGGCATATTTATCGTTCAAGACATCAAAATGCTCAGTGATTTAATCAGTGCCCATCGAAGAGAAAACCGCACTAGAATTCTATTTTATAAGATGTTAGATGCGAATATCATTTTGGGAATGAATACGTGGCATTACTTGAAATTTAGCTTTTCCTGGAATTCTTTTGCCAATTTTCTCAAAGTCCACAAGTAAGCGCGCATGAATCCATGCGCGAGATATTTTTCCCGTTGTTTCACGATAATTGGGTATCAGGTATAAAAAACCTGATTGCTTTCATCTCTCTCTAGTCTTTAGTATGTACGTAAGTAAAACAGATAGTGCCACAAAGTGTTTATAATTTAATGCATCTTCTCCATGGTAATACGTACCAAGTAAACATTAAGTGCATATTAAAGAGTACATAATACAAAATAATCTCAACTTTAATCTTCATTATGCATGTAAGGAAGATTATAATTTGAGATAATTCGATACCGATCATCAGTACCGACCATTATGGTAAAGAAAAATTTAAAATAACTTAAATTTAACTTTACTAAAATTAGTAATTACAATATTTTACAATTTCTGTAATACGCAAAACCACAATTGGCAGCAAACTAAACCTTTTGTAGAAGGTCAAACATTCCAACACTTGATAATTGGGCATAAATAACATTTTTGTCTCCATATCCGACTTTAATTTTTAATAAATTATGGTGCAAATAATTTGGTATTCCTGAATCTCACTTGGCTCTCAGATTGTTTTAATTTTAACGTCTTTTGAGGCATGTCATCAACTGCCTAAAGATCCTTTACAGTCCTACTGCACTAAGCTATAACAGTTTCTGATTGGTGGGTTAACGACACTTTCACTTTATCTATGTACTAGTCAATTTATTCCAACAGGTCTAGTAGTGTAGTGGCATAGCAGACTAAGGCTGATTTTCACATGACGATCGTGCACCGATTGTGCACCTACCGTGCCGTTTTTACTTTACATCAAAAAATTGTATGTTTCATATGAAACGCACTGAAGCCCATATTTACATTTACACATAAGGAGTGTACTACGACCGTTTTGCGACGAGACAGTCGGAGGATGATCGTCACACATACGGCTCGTATGTGAAAATCACCCTCAAGGGGACTGTGGTAGTGGTCAGATTCTGTGCGATACGGACAACCGGCATCGATTCCCGTTGGTGGTAAGCCTTTTTGAAGTGAAACTTAGCGAGTCGAAAAAAATGCTTATCAAAGTGAAACGCCCCTTTAACTAAGCATGTTAGCAGTATAGCTAAAATTTTCAGGACATGTAGCTGGAGTAAAATGAGGATCCTAGACGAAAACTGGACCCCTGTGACCCCCCCCCCCTCGTTCGGCCAGGAGAGGGGGAGAAGAAAAAAGGGAAAATAATGAATTTTGGGAGAACGGGAAGAGCTACGGGGTCGAAATTTTTATGGTAGGTGCGCCTCATGGGGGACCGGAGCTCTAATTTAAGAGGGGAATTTGAGGAAAACCCGTTTTTTGCCGATATCTCTGCAACGGAGCCTCGGATCGAAATTCTGACAAAAATGGGAAAACACTTAAAAAACAGTAAAAAATTGTTCGGAGAGTTAATAAAAGAATTATAAAACGAAATAAGGAAAAAAATATAATAAAAAGTTAGAGAAACGCGGTTTTCGGCGAAAAAATGCGAAGGAGTTCAACTACGAGATCGGGGATCGCAAAAATAGGAAGAAAAATATGCCTTTTGAGAAAAAAACAAAAATTTTTGAAAAAAATTGAAAAAAATTAAAAAAACGTAAAAAAAAATCGGAGAGTTAATAAAAGTATTATAAAACGAAATAATAAAAAACAAAACCAAAAGATTGTTCGGAAAGTTAATAAGAGTATTATGAAACGAAATAAAGAGCAAACATTAATAAAAAGGAAACGCGGCTTTCGGCGAGAACAAGTTGAAAAAAAAATAAAAAAAAGTGTCGAAACCGGGGGCAAGAGTTGAGAAAAAAGCGTCAAAAAAATCAATTCCTTATATCTCTTTCAGAAGTTTCACTTCAGTTGCGTGCTTATAAAGGTGAGGCACATTTTTTTTATTTCTTTTAAGGTTATGTTTGTTTCTTTTTGTAAATTTAGGTTAGGTTGAGTTAGTTTTGTTTGGTTGCGCCCCGAAGCGAGCGGAGGGCCATGCGTGAAGAGTTAACAGTACTCTAAAGTAACGTTAACCCACCAATCAGAAGCCGCTAATATAGCATAGTCTCGTAGAACTGTAAAGGATCTTATAATGCTAATTAGTGTTTTGAATGTGACAATGCCAGTATGTCAGCGTGTGCGATATTCAAAACACTTATTAATCTAGTAGCGACTAATCGGAGATCAAAGAAGTGGCCCTTAATCTAATTAATATTTGAATCACACATTTCAGAAACTCCATAAATTCAGTTTACTAAAATTTTGAGCAATTAATAAAAACTTAGGTATCACTCAATTTTGTTTTCAAATTAATTTATTTTTCTAACAAAATGATAGATATTTCATCCTGTTAATTATTTTTTATTTTTTCAAAATTGTGGATTTTTGGGGTTTCTCAAATACACGTACTGGCATTAAAAAAATTTAATTTAGTTTTTTTTCGAAAATTGATTATTCAAAAATAGATTAGATCATTCATTCGTCAGCTTCTGGTCTGTCTTGTCTCGTTTGAGTTTTTGTAGATCTTGCATTTTTTAATGTTGTTTGGGAGATGTCCAGCAGGATACACCTGTTCTATAGGAAATTTGACACCATCTTTATTGCTGTTTCGTACCCTAAAAGCATGATGTTGGGTACCATCAATGAACTCTTTTGCTATGATGGTAGCTTGAATTGATAAAATATCGAAAGTTGAATATTTTAAAACTTGTCTCCTATTGTCGAGGAACATTTTTACTCATTGATTCATTGGAGAGCATTGCTTTCTATAATAAGTGAGCCACCAGATTTTGTAATTTAGTATAAAATCTGAATCTGGTAACACAACAGTAAACCATTTAAACTTTTTATTGGATATTATTATAAGATCAGCGTACTCAGCAGTGGTACGCGAATGAAT
>MU185154.1:85374-106326 GCA_016904865.1 Pissodes strobi
AAAAAAGCAGGTGAGGATGCGGAGATTATTCTTACTCAGTGTTATAAGTTTTTTTTTAATCTTGCTCGGTAAGGGGGCCCTAGAAACAATTTTGATTGCCTTAACTCTGGAAGATGTTCCCATAGACTGATCCATTTGGTTCGCTTTTCTTTTCTGAACTCTTTCTTGTAGGTGTGCATCCCTAAGCCACAGAAGAGTTCCGGTCCTAAAAGGGTTTGTATGCTCCTACTTTTGCCAATTGGTCTGATTTTTCGCTGCCTTCTTTCCCAGCGTGTCCTGGTATCCATTGAAGAAATAGTTTGATATTCTTGCCTAGTTCGTTTAGCCTATCTAGGCATTCCCATACAATTCTGGAGCTGAATGTTCGTGAACTCAGCGCCTTGATGGCTGCTTGACTGTCTGAGAAGATGACAATCCCTTTCATCCTATAGTTTCTGTCAAAGTTGAACTCCGCACATCTACTTATGACGTTAATTTCCGCCTGGAATGTGGTTACTGGCTCAAATACTCCGGCTCCGGTCCCCTGTTCAGTCCTTGACCCATCTGTATACCATTTCATGGCACTTTGCTACAATTGAGAATTCAAGTGGTGTTCTTTTTCCATTCTTCTCTACTTCTTATCACGACCGTGAAATATTTTTCAAAATGGAATCTTTTGACTATATCGTCCCTGGGGAGCCCAAGAAATGGAATACGCTTTGTCAGGAATGTCAATTCACTCTTTCTAAGTCATCCTCCCACGCCCGCTCCACCTCTTGTGATTCTAGTCACTGCTTGTCTAGCTGCTCCCGCTACAACAATGTGTAGAGGTGCGAGGCCCACAATTGCCTCGATTGCTGCTGTTGGACATGTTTTAATTGCGTCTGTTATGCTTATGCACGCCAGGCGTTGCACTTTGTTGAGGGATGATTTTATGCTCTGCTTTTCCGTTTCCTTGAACCAGACTATTGACTCGTAAAGTAGGGTGGTTCTTACTATCATTGTATACATCCATTGCAGGATTTCTGGTTTACATCCCCAGGTTTTTCCCGCAAGGCTTCGGCACACCATGAGGATCCTCGTAGCCTTAGTTACAACTCCTTCGATGAGTTTATTCCATTTGAGTTTGCAGTCAAGCGTTATGCCTAGATATATGACTTCCGAAGCCGGTGTAATATTGGTTCCGTCTATACGGATAACTTTCATTCTAGAGAGTTCTCTCTTCCTAGAGAAGGATACTATGGTTGTTTTCCATGGGTTTATTTCCAGCTCCACTGTTTGACACCATTCTTCCGTTGCTTTGAGTTCAGCTTGAATGAGTTCCCATCCTTCTTTCCCATCTTCGGGATAACATGACTTTTGCCCTTCTCCATGCTTTTGGTATGTAGCCCATGGCCATACTGCTTCTGGTAATATCTACAAGGTGTGACATAATTGCTCGTTTTCCCAAATACGAAACGTTTACAATATTTAAAAACAATAAGAGAGACAATATACCTACTAACCAACATGTTCCACATTTTTAAATAAAAATAACACCCATTTACCGGGGCTAAAATTAGAAAAGAAAACTGAGGTAATATGTAATTAATTACCAATATATCAGATTACTTACTTAGTAACTATATTAATTACTGATATATCAGATTGATCTCTAGCAGAAATACCTATTATAGGTTGGGCAGTAATTTAAAAAGCCTCTGAATGCATTTTTGTTAAGGTAAAATTGTTCTTGTAAGACCAAGGAATCTATGATTTTAAAAATTTTATAGGCACTACTTTCGCAGTAGAGCTAGATACACACATATACACATTATACTTCATTTTCTCTTGAAAAAAAAATTTAAAACGCACATTTACTTATCTCTTTAAACGTATAGGCAACCATTATTGAATTCGTAATAAAATAGGGTCGCAAATACAGAGTGCGTGTAATGTTACGGTTGAGATAACAGTTGTTTTTCATTTCAAAATTCATTAAAGCCCATAATTCAATTTAGGGGAAACTGGAGTAAATATTTGTTATTCATATTGACAATATTTCAAAACATAATTAGCAGAGATCAAAATTCGATTCATTTACTGTTTCCATCCAATGAACAGATTTGTTTCCACTGAACTGGCCTATTTTGTTTTTTTTTTTATTAAAACCCCTTTTCACTCCCGTAACTACATGGCTTCTTCCAATCGCTCTGGTCTGGCCTTGATCCGCTTTTTCAACCGTTCTGATGAACAAAGAGGGTCAAAACTCGAAGAAGTTTGTTACAAGTGCGACGCCCTTCTCAAAAAAAAATGCTGTAAACAGGGAAAAAGGAGTTTGATGGTGAACATAGAAAGTATCCCTACTTCGAACACCTAGGATATTTTTTTCAAAGTTCGAGGGGGATTTTTTCCGGCTTCAAATATTTAGGAGTTGATGCGGATATTTTGAGGCGTTTTAAAATTATATTAGCTTATGATATTTTTAGTATTTTATCACATCTTGTTTTGAAACTTATAGTCATTCATTAAATTTTTTTAAACCCAGTCACTGGCCCAGAAATTAGGAGTTATAAAACTTCTAAAAAATTAAAAATCGGTAGGCGAAGATGAAGTACCCGTGTCCGCACTGGAGGAAGTGGCTAAGGAAGTATCTGGCCCGTCTCTTATGTTGTGAATATTCCATTATCTACAGGTGTCTTCCCACGCCTGCTAAAAATGGCTCATGTAAAGGCTATTGATAAGGAAAAGAACTACCGATCTATCTCTCTTTTGTCCAATATTGGTAAAGTTTTTGAAAATGCTTTATTCGATAGACTGGTGTCATTTTTCGAAAAAACACTCAATAATCACTGACAGACAAAATGGTTTTTGAAAGAGTAAATCCACGATAAGTGCAATTTACCAAGCATTAGATAAGGTTTTAAATTCATTAAATAACAATAATCAAACGATGTTACTGTGTACGGACCTGTCTAAAGCCTTCGACTCTGTAAATCACGATCTGCTATGTAAAAAAATTGAGATGTATGGATTTCGTGGCGTGATTGATTAAGTTATATTTGAAAGACCGTGTGCAACGAGTGGTTGAATGTGGTATGTAGATCATAGGAGATGGAGTGCCTCAGGGATCAATTCTGAGCTATCTGATGTCCTTAAAGAGTACACCGTATTATATGCCGATGATATATATCTCATATTTGGTGAAGAGAATAATGAAATAAAGTACACACTGCATGGTGGCCCTTGACGAATATGTCTCAGCCAATGATCTGCTGCTGAACGTGTGAAAGGCGACCTTAGTCTTTGGAAATAGAACAGAACGTAATGTTGACCTCTTATACAATGGTGAAAGGCTAAAAGCACTAGAGAGTATGCCATTTCTGGGCGGGCAGGATGATAGGAGGCTTGAATGGAAGGCGCATATTGAGAGTTTAGCAAGCAGTATATCTCGATACTGTTTGCCTTGTTATGTAATATCTAATCGTGTAAATGCCGAGGCTGCCATTGCATCTTATCATGCATAACGTCCAGTCCAGGTTGAGATATGGGGTGATATTTTGGGGTCATTCATCAGAAATACACAGAATTATGGTCACGCAAAAGAGGTAGGTGCATTCTAAGTATTTTTAAGATAAGGTAAGTTGTAAGTCAATTTTTGGTTGAAAAACATACTTTAACGGTAATAGGAATGTATATTCTGGATTTCGTGATATTTGTATGTGATAATCGGGATCTTTTTGTCGACTGTGAAATGAAACACGATTATGATACACGCCATAAAAGTAATTTAGTACCTGAAAAATACAATTATACATACCTCCAAAAAAACATACATAAAATTTTGTAACTGTTTTTCAGACAAAATTAGAAATTTGCCAAAGAATAAATTAAAATGCGTTTTAAAAAAATACCTAGTCAGTAAGACCTTTTATAACATTACTGAATTCTTTGATAATCCCGATAAAAGAATAATTCTGTGTTAAATTTTAAATCTTTTTGTTACTGTTTGTGTAATCTTATCATACATGTCACTGTGTAAAATTTTAAAATTTAAATATTGTTACCTACAAACTACTGGTCTCTTTAGATATTGTTCAACGGTCCTAAATGTGTTTTAATTTGTTTATTGTAAGCATTTGTTTATTGTAAAACATTTTTTATTGAACAAACAAATATTATTATTGCAACATATGACTGTCATGGATATCATTATTTTCGGCAAGTTGTCCTTGTTGTTGTTCGTATTAACTCTAGCTACGGTTGTTTATTCCTGATGTCGTCAACTAATCCAAACTACACGAATAATGTGGAATCTACACAAGTAGCATTAAAACCAAATTGGTACTACTTAAGTAATTTACTCAGATAAAAGTTGCGGCATCCTAAAAAAAGCCCTACACTAAAAAATAATTACTACTTAGCACACTTACTGCCCCTAATTTAAAAACCATATCATTGAATAATTTCAGAAACTAAATAAGTAGTGCGTTATATTATTAACGCATTATTAAAATTAAGGTTAAAATGTAAATTGTGTTTCAATCCGACCACCAATCTATAAATAAAACCTAAAAGACAAACTATCCTGTAAGTTGTGTAAATTGCGGTTATTCTGAACGCAATAGGCGATAAATTAGTTTTAATTCCCCACGTGAACATAATATAACATAAATGATTTATTACTAAACATCGTACTAAATTTACCTCAATTTGTCTAAAGAACTATTCCGGTGTTAGAGCCTAAATTATGTACGATTTTCTTAAATTTAAACACTACTTCTACTTCTACTATTATAATATATTTTGTATTTTAAAATAAATAGATAAGATTGTTATTGAAGAAATGTTTTACTAAATTTAGCATCTCTTTAGTGAACTAAATCGCAAATTATATAAAGATAAAATTGTTTCTTCCAAGTTTCTGAAAGATATCACGTTATAGCATTTGGTTATAATAGTACGGGAGGCCACGACCAAGATTTTTCAACAATCGCTATCCGCAAACTTCTTTGTGGCTTTGGTAATTTTATTATTTTGATTCTAAAACTGGTATTTTCAGACACTTTGCGTGGTGCTTATGCCCTTAACTATTTTTTAAAGTTGTTATCAATTCGGACCCTAAAAACTCATAGCAAACTGTCTGCTTTTCGATATGCTGTTAAATAATAGTGTAAATAATATGTTTTTTTGAATATCAGAAAAAAATAGTGGTGCATGTACATAGGGTAATTTAAAAAATAAATAAAAATGACAAAAGAAAAAAAACTTTTTGCTGTCCGTCTGAAAACTATCTTCTTTCGTTAATTGTGGCGAGTTGATACTTAAAAAATCATTTTCAGAAATATGTTCCGGTGCGTTTCATTTTATGAGAGTGCGTAACATGTAAAATTTTGGGGGAGGGGAAACTTATCGCTATTTATCTGAAATCAGATATATATGGTAGAAAGACGATTCTGCATCACAAAAATGCTAATATCAGATACATTAACCTGTGCCCGCTGATAATCAGACAAACTTTTGTTGACCATAATTGAGCAGGAAACATTGAAAATTGTTTTTAATTACAACAATGCCAAAAGACATGGTTATCTCGCTGTCGAACTGTAAAATAAACAGCTGACTGAGCTGACACACTGGCGTTTGCATGCAAGCGACAAATTCTACCAGCATTACCGGCTGTGAGACAGGTCCGTCAAAAATTTTATTAAATACTTTTTTTTGCTTTCGCACCACTGAAAGTGTCTGAAAACATTATTTTCGTTATAAAGTCACTCAAACAAGTATGTTAAAAAATATTTCAATCGGACAGCGATAAATTTATAAGGTTAGATGTGTATACAACTTTTGGTTATCATATTACAAAAATGCAACACCGCAGATGTCTGATATAAAAATTTTTATTACAATATGAACTTATGTTAATTGATTTATCCAATAACCAGACGGATAGCAATAAATTTTTGTCATCTTAATTTTTTGCAAAGCAGAAACGGCGCCCCATTAAAACGCACCGTTTCCGGATACTAGTTGATAAGGCAAAAATTCATGGTTTAGTATGTTCTATATATTTCTTATGGTTTTAGACGGATAGCGATAATCAAGGGTTTTGGTCGTGGCCTCCCGTACTATAATGTTGTGCTTACCACCCCTAGAGCTCAACTGAGCTCCATACATTTTTAAATCACGGACGTATATCGAGAACTGGCAATTCCTTTATATGATGGGTAGTCAATCGAAGCCAGATTCCCACCAAAATGTGCCTCTAACGATAAGTTTTTTCAAGTTCGAATAACTTTATTCCCAAATAAGAATGACTACAGTTTTATTAATTTATTGTAATTTATTGCCATGATAAATATTTGAGAACAAAGTGTACATGTTTGAAGCAACTGGGCTTAATCTGTGATACTTTTCTCGCAAGCAGACGATGTTAAGAGGATAAACAAAGTCAACTTTGCACTGAATGTAGAGAAGTCAGTTTTTCTCCTTGACAATTTGCCACTGTTAAACTTTCAAATATATTTCTTCAACACTATTTTTATTCCTTTTGAAGTTGATTCCTATCTGTTATTTTTTTGTTTAATTTCAAAGTAATGCACATGTACCAATACCTCCTACAACAAGGCCAGACGGCTTACGCGTGACGTCATCAAAAGTGGTCCTAACTTATTTACAGGCGTATATTGAAATGTGCAATTTCTTTTAAAATTTCACAGTTAAGTACACATTTTAGAAGCAAAAAAACTCGAAAAACTATAACAAAAACTTGTTTTTTTGCAAATTTACCTTTTTCATATGTAGTTTGAAACATAATTGGCCTAATATAAGACCTCCTAAAAGCTGATATTACTTTAAGCATGACTATTATGACTGATAATGTGTATTATTCATTTTCTTTAAATCAATAATTAAATTGCAGTTCAAGTACTTACCTTTTTCTGCATACATAAATATTTATCATTTAGTCAGAATTTAATGAGTTATCTAATGACGGTGGTTCATATTCAGGAAGTTCAAAAAATTTATTTACATTAATATCTCCATAATGCTTAGATTTTAATGATAATAAAGATTGAATTCTTAGCCTTTTTTCTGACTCATATAGCTGGCGAACAGAGATATGATAATGGCCACCAGCTAATTGTCTATATTTTCCAAACCGCCCTTCCAATGGGTCCGTTTGAAATTTGCCCAGTAAGACATATGTCATATTAAGTTCAGTTAAACAGTATTCAGTCACTTCCAGTAGCCCATGAATGGTATGGCTTAATGCAGTGTGGGTTTCTCGAGTCAGTCTATTTGGAAAATTAGGTGAATGCCAAGAATCTAGCCAATTTTGCATTTTTAGCAGAAAATTAAATTTTGGATCATCGTTGGAGGCCGATAGTATTTCTCTGGTGAAGGGTTCTTGAAATTTATCTAGTAAATGTTTTCCCTTAAGAGGGGTTTTAACATTAACTATTCTCCACCAGGTCCATATAATATTAATAAACTCTGCTGTGTCTTGTGAATGTGACAAATGCCTTTCTAAAGATGATGGAAAAAGAGCCTTTAAACTAAGGGAATACCCATGTTTTAATATTTTGTCTCGTTCTAGTTCATAAAGTTTTTTGACTACTGAAAACGAAGCACATTTTTTTTGGCCTGTCTCAAAATCGGGATAGAAAAATGCCTGCTCAGGTTTAGAATTTAGCCAGTTGTTAAAAATACATTTTAGTAGATGAACAGTGTCAAAAAGGTAAAATAATGGTCTTTCTCGGGCAATAGGATGGGGGAAAACAATACTGAGTTCATTCCGTGGTGAAAAATTACTCATTGCCTTGCTATTTATTGCATTATTGTCACTAACTGTACAAAATACTAGGTAGCCAATTTCTTCCAAATTTTCTATTATGGTCTTGATAAAAGTATATAAAATTTCTGAGTTAAGTTTAGCTACAGGACATATATGAATTACTTCTTTAAGGCTTGAGCAAGGACTTGTGATCATAAATGCAACTGCAGATGATGCTAAAGTATTGCTGTTATTTACTGATGTTCCTACAGTGTTTCCTGCCTTATAATCCAAATAGGGATCAATATGAATTTCATCAAAAAGTAGTATAACATTTTTATCTTTATCACTCAAATATTGAAAAATGTTACGAGCATAGGTTAAAAAAAAATGTCTTTCATCAATATGGGGATCGGTCAAAAATCTATTACAAATAGATTTTACTGTGTTAGGATGAGGTAAAATAATAAGAGCATGATTACGTAAATATTTATAGGAATGAGGGCTTATAGTAAACAAAATTGAACATAAAACAATAGTGCTCGGTGAATACCGATATCTCTCTTTTGAGGTAGTCAACAAAGTTAGCTGTTCTGAAATAAATTTTAGATTTTCTGTAAATTCATGGGAGCCTTTTAGGTTTAAAAGAATATCCGTTACAAATTTTAAATTTTTTTTTGTTTTCTCGCCTTGGTCAGAATCAGGTTGATGTGAATTCATCTCGCTCTCGTTATTGGAAGTTTCACTAGTAATGGGGAGGTCATTGTTAAGAGGAATTGATATCATATTATCAATTACATCGATTAAACATTCTAATTCATCCAACCTGCCGGTTATAAATGGGGATTTTAAATTATTGAAACAGAAATAGACTGACCATATAAAAATGTTTCTAATTTTAAATTATTATTTATTATAATCGCCCAGGTTATTATAGGACCAGGAGTATACTCAAGCTTAAATAGAGTTATTTTATCTAAAGCTCTTACTGGAAACCACCCTTCCTTAACAATAAAACTTGAAAATAGTTTTAAAAACTCCTCAAAATTTTTAAAGCATGTAGCCTCTCTATGGATATTAAACTCCTCTTTACTTTATTGTATTGCTTGCAACAATTACAATTCCTCAAGTTCCTTATTTTTTTCGTCTTTGCTTTTACGAAGAAACACATTTTTTGAAAAGTAATTGGGGCAGTTTGGAAAAATAGATGGTATGGCATTTTCCTTCAATCGAGGGTATTTTAAATGTACTGTAATGATTTTACCTGACTTTGGATCCTGTTGTGAATTAATCCAAATTATATTACCTGCAGAAAAATGTAACTCGCACACTTTGGTGTTTTTATTGAGCACTAAATTGTCCCGCGGAATAGCTTGAAGCCATTTTGCCACACATCACTTTTTGGAAAGCTAAAAACATGAACTTTAGGTCCGTTGGAGTAGTTTCCACGACAGCCTGGGGCACAACATCTAGACGGCATTGTTCACATAAATTTAAACACAATAAAGTACCGGTATTACAAAGAAATTAACAAAAAAATCAATAGATATCGAAGAGAAATTACGAAAGTAAGAAACCGGTCGATTTTAGAGGACGCCAACTGACAGTAGGCAGCGTTGCCAGATTTTTAAGAACCGTCTCGTCATCCTGGAACAAATTAAATCGTTTGTGTTGGTCCTTGCGCAATGGTAGAAAATAAATATTGTTACGAATTTGTAGAATTGACTCGTTCTGACCATCACGATTTGGTTCGTCTGGGTTGATAGAGTTAGTTTCATACATTATTTGGGATGTAAACTATTTAACGTATATTTAGTTGGACTTTAATTTTTACAGCATTTGTTGAATGACATTTGAAATTATGTTCTCAAATGGAACTAAATATTTATACAAAATAATTAGGTTATTGGTTAGCAACGTTTATTTTCTTAAAGGTTTTGATTCCGTTATTGCTTCACTTTTCGGTTTTTATATATTTACTTTTCGGATTTTAAATATTTATTTATATTTAATATAACTATACTATAATATACCAAAGCAAACTTTTACATTAAGTATCTAATATATTGTTAATTGTAATCTTGGAATCCAAGACGAATATTTAACGTTTCTTTGAAAAATAATTTGTGGCAAATAGCAAGTAGCTCAAATTGTGATAAAGCGCCCAATCTGGCAGCACCGGATACATGACGTCGAGATGGGAATTGACATTCCAGTCGCCCAGCGTGGCAATCAACGTTAAATACGGAAGTAGGCGCGATAAAATAAACAATACTTTTACTGGGCACCTCTTGGCTCCTCTTAATGCTTTTCTTATGGCAAAAAAGTATGGACCACTTTTCATGACGTCACTGCTAATTTCAATATGAGCTAGTTGGCCTAGTTGAAGGAGGTATTGCATGTACCCTTTTAGTAAAAATGTAATACCTAAAGTGTGGCAAACTTATTTGGAACAGCGACGTCTGAGAAGCAAAGAGAGGAAAAATTACTTGCAGCCAATCGCCTTGATGCACTTTGTCACGAGGACGAGGGGAACTTGACGCACTTGTTGCCGGCTGTATCGGGCAAATAGATATAAATGTCGCTAATTTATTTAAATTGATAATGTGTAAAATAGATTATGAATTAAAGTTGAAGTAATAGTAAAGTTCCAGTTTGGATATTACTTTTTATTTTCAATGAGTTAATGAGTATATTAAATTATGTGTTTATCTAAATAATAGGTATAAATATTAGTTCTCAAAAAACTACTCGACAACATCGCCAATTTTTTGCCCGCATTCTTTCCGCTGTTCCAGTTATACTTGCCACACTTTATGTATAATGTGCAAGAACTGGAAACACCTAGCACATCGCTTTACAAGAACTCCTTTGTCTGGCGCACTGCATCACTGTGGAACACACTCCCAGGACATCTGTTTCCCACTAATTACAACCTACAACTATTCAAGAACTGTGTCAATCAACATCTTCGCACACACACCGCTCGTCGAGCATTATAGGATCACCCTTTAGTGTGTGTGTGCCACAGCCATAAAAAAAACAGTTTTAAAGATACACTGATAAAAATGTGAGAAAAAAACCTTAATAAATATTTCTTTGCTTTTTATTTATTTGCTTTAAATAAAAATTATTTAGATTAAATAAAATTTCTTTAATTTAAATACTTGGGCGTGTTTGATCTTTCTTGGTTATTTCTTTGCCTTGTGATAGCAAGACTTTTTTCCATATTAAACACATATTTATTCGCTTTAAAGATTTAGAGACACGAAACCTCTCCATTATTTAAAACAAATAAGGGCTGCTTTAAATTAAAGATTGTGAATATTTGATCAAATATCTCTCTTACACCTCGTAGCAGTTGCGCAGCCGCGTCGACGCTCTATGCTTCCCAGTCCCCGTCTCGGGCCCTTAGTTCAGTTTCATTTCTGTTGCCGTCCTATAGGGAGATTTCAGGGACGGATGGGACCCTACTGACTGGCCCGGGAAAGTTACCTTAAGGGGCCCTCACTCTATGTAAAAACTGAGTGGTGTCAATGGTTTCTATAAAATATGTGTTACCATAATAATTTAAATGATGAGCTATATGTATTTATTTATTGACATTACAATTTTTTAATATTTACATTAGAAAAAACATACGTAATACAATAAATACATCACTAAGTAAATGAAAGTAAAACTAAACTAATTAAATTAAAAAACATGTTTATAGATATTGACCTATCTATAACTTATAAAACATAAATACAAAATAATAAAGTATTAGTACATGAAAGGTAGATAATATAGGTAGCATATGTTTCATCTAAAGTATAATTATGTTTTATAAAATCTAATATGTATATGTAGAATCTAATATAAAAGTGACTTTTTTTAATAAGCTACCAGTAGCAGCGAGAGCATCAATAACCTTTTGATTATCGACACGATTTACACAATAGTTCATCCAAGGGAATTAAATGATAAAAACCTAGGATTTCGATGCATAGGCATCCTCTAAAAAAACTACCCAGAGTAGCCAAAAGTGCATTGTCATTAAGCCACTTCAATTAATAGAATTCCCAATTATTCAAAGACAACTAAATATAAATGCGTGCGACGCTCAATCCCATCAACCAATCCCAAAACAGTATGCCACGAAGCCGGAAACAGGGCTATTTACCATCGACTTTATCTTCACGTGTTAAATTCAATTTGTTGAAAATCGAATCGTTTCGCAGCGCGGATTTATTTAAATTTCTTGATCGAGAGAACGTCGAAGCTAGGTCAGCCGGAATATCTACGAGGGTTATAGTGCGTAATTAACCTACGATCTCTAATTATTATTATTTCGTACTTTTTTGGCTTTGTTTTCGAACAAAAATTAACTTGTAATCTTTTTCTCCTTAATTAAGGTAACATTTAGTCATTAAAATTTCCTTTTAAACAAACTTTGATGAGCCTGATTTTATTTATTCAGATTCTAAAATGCAGATAGATCCGTTGATCTAGAATAAATTTTGGATGGAATTTCTTTGAACTTTTAATTGACTTTGAAGGTCGAACTAGTTTAATTATTATTCTCAGTTTTCACGATTTCTGGCTTACGTTAGATAACTGTAGATCAGATAACTACCAGTGTTGTTACAGCCTAGTAGACTTTGCGTTATTTTTAATTGTTTTTTTATTGCGGCCTTTGATATTTTCTTCACTCGAATAAATTGTTTATTATCTGTATCCTACCGGTAACTTGGCCGTGGAGCAAATTATCATATGTTAAGGTCAGAGTCTGTTATTAATTGGTGGCTATAATAACGCTAGTTCTAACTAGTTTTTTCTATATGTATATTGTTTTTGCGGCAGTTATCAACGAAGCTTAATTGAACTGAATAACCATAGTTAGTTAGTTTTTATACGGCATATGCGACGGATCATGATTCGAGCAACGTGAATTAGTCTTTAATTAAGTGATTACTCGATCTCGTTAAACTTTAACGAAAAGTTATCTGCAGTATCGCTGGCTTTCAACATATTTTACTTGACGTTTTTTTTTAATGCTTTGAGCGATCTTTATTAATAACAACTGATTATTTCCTGACCAGTTGTGATATTTTCTTATTAAGTAATAAAACCAATCCTTGTTTGTTTATTTACCTGTTTTATTTAATTAGTACTTAAGCGAATATCCAACAGAACAGGCCGCTTCCGTAATTATCTGTTTTTTATCATTAACGCTCAATAATTGAAACGTTCTCGATTATTTTTGATTACTTTTTCAATATCTGTTTACCTCTTTCTTTAGTCGTTTTTGATTAATTTTTGAATACTTGTCCTCATGGACTTTAGTTTTTTCTTGGGTTAATTCGGGTACTTGCCCTAAACCGACTTTGATTTTGATTAATTTTCGAGTAATTATTTTTTTCCAATATTAATACTGATAAATTGCCGATATATATTTAATCTACTTTTCTAACTCATTTTTGTTGTTTTATTGATTGATTTTCCGGATAGAAAATATCGAATTTTTGGTGTTCATTTATTTTGTCGCGAAGCTTAAGCTAAAACGAGTTCCATATTTCAACTCTGGGGTAATTCTCGCATGTGCTGTCTAAAAGCCCGTGGCTCCTTAAGTAAATCAACAGGCACTCTACTATTCTGCATTTGAGCTAGGGCTTAATTTATACGCTCGGTGATAGCTCGTTTTAGCCTACGCATTAACATACTTTATTTCATTCAATATCTAGTTTTTAAATTCTCGAAATTATTTTTTTTGTTCCCTCGATTAGAGATTATTCACTCCCAATTTCTTCTGAGTTGGAGTGAAAGTTTGCGCCCATTAGAAGGACAGAAAGGGCGTAATAAATTTTTGGCGCCCAACGTGGGGCTTTTCGCATTGATATACGCTAGACAAAACGGCTCGTGACACGCTTTATAACAATTTCGAATTTGACTATATAAGGAAAAATAATTAGAATGTTTCCCAAGTACAAAATTACATTGAATTTAAATTAATAATAATAGACTTGACAACGACGCAGTCTGTAGTTTCAAAGAATCTATGACGTTTCGCCCGTTCCCCATGCGCCACGCGACTTTGGATTCCCGGGAAATATCTAACTGAGGTCGAGATTCGAGTGGCAGCGACATGTATTATTTTGACTTGCCGCGGGGCATGGGCGTAGACAGGGGGGAGAGGGGGGACATGCCCCCCTGGGAATTTAACCGACTCATTTTGCAACATACCATTAATGCTATGTCATTCAAGAGGGTGCGAATCCTTGCTTTTTAAATATTTTAATGACTTTTGGGTAAAAATTGGGCGTGGCACCCCCAAAAGTTTTCGCCTTCGGCGGTTTGGCGTCCCCCCACGGTTATCACTGCGGTCTTGTCTACGGTAATAATAAATATAGACCGAGAGCCAAGAGTCAAGAGGCCTCGACAAGTTCTATTAACACGCGGTATTTAATTTTTGGGCCTGCGGCCTATCTGTAGTCTGTAGCAATAGGGGCCCCATGATACCCCACAGTAAGAGGCCCCTCGGGAAATTTCCCGTTCTCCCGGCCCTCCCATCCGCCGCTGGGAGATTTTATCCACCCATTGTCGCTATTTTGTTAGTATTTGTGATGGAAAATACATTAATTAAATGCGACTTGGGTCATTTGTGCCCTCCTTTCAAGGTAAGTTACATTTTTATTATATTACTTAGCTAGGTACCTAATCAATCGTTTGTAAATAAGACGCGTTCTCTCATAATCAAAATAGCGTGAGTTTTACTAGTACCTAATTAAAAATTGTTTTCTGCTGTTACTACCTAGAGATGCAGATGAATTCCCGCGATATACGCCTACAATAGTGTATAACAGTTCGCTTAGGTAGTTTGGCGTACGATCTTGTATGAGTATTTTTGCTTTTTACGTTGTACAAGTTCCATGGCGTCCTCTTCGTTCTTGTATGTACCTACATAATATAATATGAATTGATAGGTATTTCAAAGCCCTGTTTATTTAATCTAAATAAATAAATGGTTGATCCATGGAAGTACAGTTTTGAAGCAAATTGTTTTTTATGTCGATTAAATCTAATAGTATTAAAAAAAATATTATTTTTGTTAATAGGATGACATACTTTTAAACAATATAACAGGCTATTCAAATAACATCATGAACAACAGTCACAATTGTTTCGTTTCTATTATTTTTTGTTTTAGTTATTGTTGTTTTATTTTTAGATCAAAATATTGACGGCATCGAAGTTTTACGTAGCCTGATGGAAATCGATTTAATGTCGTTACTAACAATAGAATCGGTGACATCTTGTGCCATTTCCGTTCAATGCTCATTACACTGGATCTGAAGAGGTAGTTGTATGTCCTATTAGTTTAATTAAGTAAAATGTTACTATTTTTATATGATAAAATTTTTATGAACTTTAGAATTTTAGTATTTTTTATAAAAACTAGTGAGTTACCGTTAATATTAATAAGTAGTACAAACTTATCCCATAATATGTTTATGTTCCTATCTAGTATTTAGAAAAAATATGTTTTTAGCTTATGATAATAGTTTTTTTCATTATAAAAATGATTTAGCTTTCAAAGCCAGTGATAAGCAGAGACAAAAAATCTGATTATATTTTTTATTTAATTTTTGGAAATACTCGTTTTGTTCTTTGTTTTTAATACCTTTGAATAAAAATGTTTCTTGGATATCCCTTTTTAACTTTACTGTGGGCAACTGTTCCTGTCATGAATTTGATAATTAAAAGTTAAGTGTTCTGACATACCATTTACAAATCGGTGGTTAGATAAGGTTTCGGAATTTGGATACTTTAGTATTTAAAAGAAAACTAAGACATATAGTTTATTTCAGCTAAAACGTGAAATTTAAATACGTCTTAATAATAATAACAGTGTTTTTTTTAAAGCTACATATTGAAACATAAAACAGGCTTGAGCAAATGAAAATTATTTGATTCAAATAAGAGAAATTATTTCGTATAAATGCCCAAAACATTGGTTTAAATTACCGACCTATTTAAATTAAAATACCAAGTTTTTGGAACAAATATACCTCAGATTTCAATCAAAACACAAAGGTTTTAGAACATATATATGTTATATTTGTTCCAAAAGCTTTGTGTTTTAATTTAAATAGGCCGGGTATTTAAACCAATGTTTTGGGTATTTGTACGAAATAATTTCTCGTATTTGAATCGAAATAATTTTATTTGTTTTAAAGTTTTTTTTGTTTGCTGTGAACAACGATTATAAAATCATATTGTTTGTTCGCAATAAATATTTATTTCGAACAAAGAAAAACTTAAAAATAAATCAAATAAATATTAATTTTTTTTCAAACAAATATTTGTTTGGCCATTATCAAACAAATATTTGCTTAAATAAACTCCATTTTTATTTGGATCAAATAATTTTTTTTTTCAGTGTAAACAGATTTAACCTTCTTAAGGCTTCTTCCATAAAAACAAGTGTGGGTTAGTAAATTATTAATCGTAATTCCATGTTCGGGCACTATTCGGTACTCAATCGAATATCGAGCAGAATACGGAATAGTTACAAAATATTCGTTCGTCCTCTAGTTTTTAGTATTACTTCATTATACATAAATATATTATTTATAAAAATTGGTATACATAATGAAAAACACAGCTCGAATTAGGTATTCCACCTGCTCTAAAATATATACCCGACAATTATTTTTCGTAATAAACTATAGCATTAGTTAGAAATGATAATCCAAATAATCCAACTTTTAAAATTATAGATTATAGGGATCATTTGTTTGTAATAAAATAATAATCTAATGGATCATTGCCACCCACCAAACTTCACATTAGACTCAACTAGACTAATTTAAATAAACATACCAGAAAATTCCTAAAATTTTATAAACAAGATCCTTAAGCTAAACAAGTTAGCTGTCTTTATATGCTAATATACCAGTCGTACGAAAAATTAGTATCAGTAATCTCTAAACAGCAAGAGAGAAAAGTTGATGGCATAATTAAAAGATCAGTTCTGTTGTAGAGCTTAATTAAAACAGACTACTTTGTGGTGGGTATTCTTCTCTGGAAACCAGAAAAATATATATTGTCCGAAGTAATAGCATAAGTTCATCAAAATTACTGATATTTTGTATGGCAGCATGTTTTCTAAAAACACAACCGAAGGAAAATGGACGAATGCAGTTTTTTAAGGAAAACATGCTGCAAAATTATCTGGTTATATTGATGCACGAATGCTTTTTTATGAATTATTTCCCGAAATAAAAGAACACCAAGAACCAATTCAAATAATATATTTTTCAAAAGTAAAAAATTACAAGAATTATAATTAAATACACAGTTTAAATTGGAATTTCATTTTCCATTTGCTATAGGCTCCGATCTCTGCACGGCAATATATCCGATCATATTTGGGGTCGAAAGTTCTGATTCCAGAAAATTATTATTAGTGTTATTATCCCTCATTTTATTTATTATTATAGCATGGTGGTCTTCTTCATCCATTTAAAGATATGGAGTAATTGATTTTGCAGTGCAGTGTCGTGTTATTTTAATAATTTCTTGTTCTTTTATACCCTTCCTTAGCCAACTTGGACACAGCTCTTGACCGCAAGGTATTGGAATTTTTTTTCTTTTCTGTTAATCCTGCTTTTTTGCTTGGTTTGACGTCCAGGTGGCGATTAAATTTCGACCTGCAGGGATAACCTTATACCATTTTCCATATTTCCAAAATAGATTTACGGTTAAAAAGAATCGATCATTATTTTTATATCTTGCCGCTTCTCCATAAACTTTTTCTATAGTCGTACTGGTCAGATATCTGGATTTTTGTTGTCCGATTTACTCACTTGGAAGGTTTATCACCACCCTTGAGTGGTCTTACTAAAAATTGGGTTATACGGGGCCAGTTCTGCCTTCGTTGTTAAGTTCTTTCTTAAAGTAGCAGTCCAAATATTTTACGCCTTCTCCTCTCCATGCTAATTGTTTTATCCGGATTTGTTGTACTTCGTTCGCTTAGCTCCTTTTGCATTACGTGCTGACTTAAACTTAAGTGGCTTAAAAAGGTAATGTTAAAATCTTTATGATATTTTTCCACAAGCTCTTTGGCCGTCACGTTCCACATTGTTTTCACGGTATTCTTTGTAATCTTGACCATTTTGTTGCCGCATATTAAACGCCCAATCCTTTAATATGTTCGCTAAGTCGGGAATGTTTGTGTTGTGGTTTAAAATGAATTTTGGTTCATTGATAGGACATAAACAGGCGTCATATGCATTGCTTATTGTTTTTTGTTTCTTTTTTTGGTTCCCTTACTTCTACCTTTGGTATTAATAAACACAAAATATTGTTTATTATCGTACCCATAGATGGTAGATGCAAAATAAAAACCTGCCGCACTTTTATCGATGACCTGCAGGACAATTACCGCTATAATTTTTCCAGAAATGCACTGCTCATATGGGATTTTTTTATATATGAGGGAAATAATCAAAATTGAATTATTATATACAATTTGTTCTTGAGGAATTTTCCTGTAAATTCTCGAACTTTAAGGTAAATTTGTTAGCGCCCTGAAGACTGTCGACACTGAACAACTACTTATACGCCTTTTTTAATATTATACGAATATATAATTTTATTATCGTTAAGGTAGGTATCTTAGAAGTATTCGTAAAGCTCAATATAAATAATTTTTTTATGGAACTGAAACATTATATTATAGAGTGCAAGCTGATTTTATAAGTGGTGAATGGGAAGGGCGGTGCCAGCTGATTAAGCTTAAAAGATCTGTTCTAGGTTATACAGTCTGGTCTTCGCCCCCTTACTGCGACGACTCCGTTACTCTTGAACCACCATCGACCTTATTCTGTTTCTGAATTGCCTTGAAGGAGACCTGACTCTCGAAATAGATCTAAGTGAGTCTCTCTCAGTAAAAAGGTAGGACAAACATTTTACTTGGTATTTATTAGTCACTAATCAAATAATATAAATTTTCAAGACTGAATTTATCTCTGGAAATTATATTAAAATGATGTGAAAACTGCGTTAAACTTTTTATTTGGAGTTACAGTAAGAAAAAAAAAATTTACTCATGAGAAATGAAAATTCAAAATATATAATGCAAACGTCTTACATTACATGAAATACTTAACTGTTCAATCAGCATTTAAGGAAAAATCATTCCATAATAATAATAATAATAATAATAGTTATATTAATAATACAAATAATGAGAATGGAAAATCAGTTTTCAGTTTGGTTTGAAAGGAATTTAATAAAGCGCGTCCACCATTTTGTCAGGTATATCTAAATTAGCTCCTACTGTATTAGAAATAAAGTTGTTAAAATTCATAAAATAAAATTATATTTGATAAGTTTTCAAATACGTGGGACGATAAGTCCAATATTTAAAAGGCAACAAATTTTAAATAAAAAAAAAAACAGTTTCTTTTCCCAAGAACTGTCCACATATCGAGCCCCATCGACGCCGACGTTAAGGTTTTTACCGCTTTATAGAAAAGTGCTCGAGTTTTCATGGAATACCATAAACATTATATTATATGCATTAAATATTAGTGCATATCCACTTGATATTTGTAACTAATGCAAATATGTGGTTTAAAGTAAATTATTGAGTATTTCAAGTACCTGATTTTGATGATTACTGATATACCTACTTAATACTGCAAGTTCTGTTACCACTATGACACCCAATATTGAATACTAATTAGTTTTATTGGATGCCTGTCATTTCAAGAGCTTCATGAATTTGTGCGATTAACATCATAACATCTCAGGTATCGTCAATTGGGGTGACACATTTGTGATACATTTTTGAAATTCAATTGCTTGTATTTTTGGAATGGATAGACCTAGGAAGTCCATACACCCATCAAAAGTTTAGTCTCGACACAGTTTATACCATTCGGTACGGTATAAACTGTGGTCTCGATCTCTAGTTTATATAGCCAAAGTGCCATAACGTTATGAATTTTAGTTTCTGCGAGAGAGCAAAAAAGGTGGTGTATCAAGTCACCCCGTGGGTTGGGGTGGCTTGATACACGTGTTTATTTATTTACAAATATCATTTCACAATCTTTAATGGGTGGCTTGATGCACAAAAATAGTTTTTTTTTAAATATTTAATTACAAAAAGTAAATTAATAGGTTTATTTACGAAAATTTATGAAAAATTGAAATTTATTTGAAATAAAAATGAGATTATCCCTTCATACACCAAAGAAAAATGCAGAAAATGTTTTTACAACACAAATAACTACAAAACATCAAAAGGAAATTTGAAAAGCCCTCTTATTTGTTTTTGTGGCATAGGTAAACGGTACTTCACTTCGAAAGGGTAAACAAAGCTTGTGTCTTTAACATCAGGCCAAGTACATGTATCTTTCGAAACTTTGTAAGGTTTCAAAAATGATACTTCGACCAAAGTATATGTAAACTAGTAAGTTCACTCAGCGGTAAATCCTTTGATGTAATTCAGCCACATTCTTTTATATCAAGTGACAACTGGAGTTGACCGATGCGCTGCGTAAGTGACCGATTGATTCGCGTGGCTTTCTCTAGTCAGAGATGTATTCAGGAGATTGTATGGACTCGTACCGAAAGACCTACTGAATGCCGGCCGAGTGAAAAATCAAGTGAAACTGAGCAAAGTTGTAAAAATATTTTCATAGAAGGAAATTGAAAAAAAATTTGCTATACGTTTGTCATTTTTAGGTGATACCACTGTTGCTATCTCAGAATCTAACAATAATTTAACAACACTGCAAATCGATCTTGAAAAGGCATCAATAATGGCAACTTTCTAATTTAATCAAGTTTGTAGCTTCGACCGTTTCAAAGATATCAATAATAGTGGAATTACCTAAAATTTATTTAAAAACATATAATAATAAAATACTTCGGAATCTCATTTTTACTACACTTCTTTGGTTTCATGAAAGTGATTTTTCAAGGCCACGTTATGACATGGTTTATGTTTTCGTCTCGCGTTACGGCATTTTTGTATCGTTGATCGGACGACTAACCAAAACTAACCAAATCTATCAAAATTGATTGTACCGTATCGGCACCGGCACCGGTTCAAATGACTACAATAAGCAAGTGAAACTAACCAAAACTTGATTCGACGATTAACCAAAACTAACAAAATCTATTAAAATTGATTATAACGTATCGTAACGGGTTCAAATTAC
>MU185154.1:106336-121074 GCA_016904865.1 Pissodes strobi
CGACAACTTACCCAAACTAATCAAATCTATTAAAATTGATTATAACGCATCGGAATCGGTTCAACTGATTGAAATAGTTAAGACTAAGGGAAACAAACCGAAAATTGAATTGAACCTAAACTAACCAAATCTATTAAAATTGGTTATAATGTATCGGAACCGCATTAAATGACTAAAATAACTTAAGAATAAGTGAAACTAACCGAAAGTTGGATCGACGACTAACCCAAACTAACCAAATCTATTAATATTGATTATAACATATTGGAACCGCTTTAAACGACTGAAATAAGTTGAGAAAAAGTGAAACTATCCGAAAGTTGAATCGACGACTAGACCAAAGGAACCAAATCTACTAAAATTGATTATAAAGTATCTGAACCGGTTCTAATGACTAAAATAGGTTGAAACTAAGTGAAACTAACCGAAAGTTGATTGAACGACTAACCTATAGTTCGGGTTAATCGTCGATTCAACTTTCGGTTAGTTTCACTTAGTCTCAACATATTTCAATCATTTGAACCGGTTCTAAGACGTTATAATCAATTTTAATAGATATTATTAGTTGCGTTAGTCACCAAATCAACTTTCGGTTAGTTTCTCTTAGCCTTAGCTTATTTTAGGTATTTGAACCGGTTCCGATACGTTATAAACAATTTTAATAGTTTTGGTTACTTTTGATTAGTCAACCAATCAACTTGCGTTAAACTTCACGTAGCTTCAACTTATTTTAGTCATTTGAACCGGTTCGGATACGTTATAATCGATTTTAATAGGTTTGGTTAGCTTGGGTTAGTTGTTGATTCATCTTTCGGTTAGTTTCACTTATTCTCAACTCATTTCACTTATTTAAAGCGGTTCCGATACGTTATAATAAATCCTAATAGATTTGGTTAGTTTGGGCTAGTCGTCCAATCAACTTTCGATTAGCTTCACATAGTTTCAATTTATTTTAGTCATTTGAACCGGTTCCGATACGTTATAATCAATTTCAATAAATTTGGTTAGTTTGGGTTAGTTTGGGGACGACTACAATCAACTTTCGACAAGCTTCACTTAGTTTCAATTTATTTTAGTCATTCGAACCAGTTCCGATACGTTATAATCTATTTTAATAGGTTTGGTTCGTTTGGGTTAGTCGTTGATTCATCTTTTGGTTAGTTTCACTTATTCTCAACTTATTTTAGTCATTTAAAGCGGTTCCGATGCGTTATAATAAATTTGGTTAGTTTCGGTTAGTTTGGGGGCGACTACAAGCATCTTTCGACTAGCTTCACTTAGTTTCAACTTATTTTAGTCATTTGAACCTGTTCCGATACGTTATAATCAATTTTAATAGATTTGATTACATTGGATTAGTCGTCGATCCCAACTCTCGGTTAGTTTCACTTAGTCTTAACTTATTTTATTCATTTGAACCGGTTCCGAGACGTTATAATCAATTTTAATAGATTTGGTTAGTTTGGGTTAGTCGTCCGATCAACGTTCGGTTAGTTTCACTTAGTTTCAACTTATTTTAGTCATCTGAATCGATTTCGATACATTATAATCAATTTTAATAGATTTGGATAGTTTGGGTTAGTCGTCGATTCAACTGTCGGTTGGTGTCAGTTATTCTCAACTTATGCTAGTCATATAAAGCGGTTCCGATACGTTATAATGATTTTATTACATTTGGTTAGTTTCGGTTAGTAGTCCAATCAACTTTCGGTTAGCTTCACATAGTCTCAACTTATTTTAATCATTTGAACCGATTCCGTTACGTTATATTCAATTTCAATAGATTTGGTTAGTTTGGGTTAGTAGTCCAATCAACTTTCGGTTAGCTTCACTTATTCTCAACTTATTTTAGCCATTTGAAGCAGTTCCGATACGTTATAATCAATTTTAATAGATTTGGTTAGTTTGGGTTAGTGTTCAATTAACTTTCGGTTAGTTTCACTTATTCTCAACTTATTTTAGCCATTTGAAACGGTTACAATACCGACGTCATTATCAATTCTAATAGATGTGGTTAGCTTGGGTTAGTCGTCGATTCAACTTTCGCTTACTTTCACCCATTTTTAACTTATTTTATTCATTTAAAGCGGTTCCGATACGTTATAATCAATTTCAATAGATTTGGTTAGTTTGGGTTAATCGTCGATTCAACTTTTGATTAGTTTCACTTTGTCTCAGCTTATTTTAATCATTTGAATCGGTTCTGATACGTTATAATCAATTTTAATGGATTTGGTTAATTTGGGTTAGTCATCCAAACAACTTTCGTCTAGTTTCATTTAGTCTCAACTTATTTTAGTTATTTGAACCCGTTCCGATACCTTATAATCAATTTTAATAAATTTAGTTAGTTTGGGTTAGTCGTCGGATCAACTTTGGGTTAGTTTGGGTTGGTCGTCCAAACAACTTTCGGCTAGTGTCACTTAGTCTCAACTTATTTTAGTTATTTGAACCGGTTCCGATAAGTTATAATCAATTTTAATAGATTTGGTTAGTTTGAGTTTGTCGTCGAATAAACTTTGGGTTAGTTTCACTTAGTCTCAACTTATTTTAGTTATTTGAACCGGTTCCGATCATTGATTTGTATAGGAGTGGATAAGCAATAAATAGACCAAACATGGCAAATTTACGACCACGAAATGTAAACAAAGAGATTTCAATTTGGACTTGCGCATTAGAAAATTAGTAGGCGTTAGCTGTTGCACTGTGAAGGTAAATAGACAGACCCGGACTCCAAAAGCGATTATTTCACCAAATATTCGGTAGAGAAGTCTTGCCGATTGTGAAATGGGCCCCAGTTAGCATAGTGAAACAAACAATAAGGTATAAATAAGTAATACTTATAATAATTAGACTTACTTGAAATAGGAAATCCCGGGTATTTTGCCTCTACTACTACAAAACACAACCATACACTTTCGGGATTCTATTTTGGTAGCATCGCCCATTGTTTATGTGCGTATTGTTCAATTTAAACGAAAATCAAAATAGGGTACGCACAAACCACAAACGTGAACCACTAAACTAAAACTAATTAAGCAACTACAGACACCAGGTCCAAAGAAAGTCAATAAAAAGTAAAAATTCGAATTATTAACTCAAAACGCCGCGCCGTCAAAACGAAAACACGTCAAAGACAAAAGCCAAGTTCGGTCCTGACCGACGCCTGCTGAGACGGCAAGTGTTTTAGTGCGCATGACGAAACGGTATCGACTTTGTTTACGTTTTTCCATTTTGCGTCGATTTTGTCATGCGCAGAAACCTGTTTTTTCGCCCATAGCTTGCCACTTTTGAGTAGTGCGACAGGCGGCTATTGCTTATCCACTCCTATACAAATCAATGGTTCCGATACGTTATAATCAATTTTGATATATTTGGTTAGTTTGGGTTAGTCGTCGATTTAACTTTCGGTTAGCTTCACTTATTCTCAACTTATTTTAGTCATTTCAAGCGGTTCTGATACGTTATAATCCATTTTAGTAGATTTGGTTAGTTTGGGTTAGTAGTGGATTAAACTTTGGGTCAGTTTCACAGGGCCAAAATATATTTAATATTTACAAAGCATTCCATTATCGTTATATAATATGTACTTATAAAAAAAAATCTGACACCTAGACGATTTTTCCGGTCTTGTCGCCTCCTTCACCTAATTTTATTAACATATCTATTCACTAATCCGACTATAGATTTTTCCTATTTGCCTTTGTATTTTTCATTGCTTCGTATATATTTCCACCGAAGTCCGAATAAAATATTAAAATAGAAATAAAATTAAGGATTTTCACAAATCCGACTCTGTTCTGAACACTCTGCCTACATACGAACGACTGATTAAACTAAAACGCTCCACATGCTGCCAACAATCTGCGGATTTTCGGCGGCTGGCAGAAAATATTTGGGGGAGTGGAGCTACTAGTTTACATATACTTTGCTTCGACCACCTTATTGGCATCATTGGATGAACCTAACACACTGAAGGCCTGAGCAACAAACGATTTTGCTTCGTTTCACATAACTAACTTGCATTTCAATAAGCAAAAAATATTCCACAATGTCATTATAAGTAACTTCGAATTTACTCCAATCCGTCTGGCAATTTTCAAATTCTGAAAATATAGGAAGTTCGTCTGACTCATCTTCCAATAAATTGCTCTTATTAGCATTTTCAATTTGAATAGTCGTTTCCATTGAGGGTTTCATTGAGGTCGAAATCGTTGGTTTCAGGAGCGGAATCTGAATCAGAATCTATATTGACGTCTTAAGTTTTTCTTTTTCTGTGGATTTTTTTAGGGTCGTCATTGCTATATTTTAACTGTCTTAAAATATCAATCAAAGAGTTTTCCATATTGTGTTGATTAGTTCCAGCCTCTTCTGTTGTAGTGTCTTTTGGAATTTGATCCAAAACTTTCATCCTATCAATAGGAATTATTCCACACTTTTTAAGTCTAGCTTCAATTATTTCGGCAGTGTTTGTTTCCATTTTGCTTAACAGTTTTTTAAGCATAGATGGAAATCTGTCTTTTGACATTGTTCCTCTATTGCCTTTCAGTTTCCACTCCATCAATATATGGCGCCATTGTCTTTTGAATAGCCTAAAATAGGCAATATCTAGGGGCTGTGCTATGTGAGTGGAATTTTTGGGTAAAAAAATAAACCAAGCATCATTATCTTTATATTCAGCAAAGCCATGAGCAGATGAGTGCGACGATAAATTGTCGCCAAGCAAAGCTATCATAGAAAACCATTCATCAAAAGTTTTTTGATACATTCAACCTGATTTGGTATTGCCGTTCCTTTTGGACCTCCAGTCGTCCATATTATGTCCGTAAATGAGTAGAGCAATCTATCACGAATGGTGGTAAGAGTACCATTTCCAGCACACGCCATCATTATTGATGCAGAAGCTTTAAGAAGAATTTAAAACAAATTTTGGATGCTTGCATCACGTTTTAACGACAATGCGCTTGCTTCCAGGGTCATCAGCCAAATTTGTTCCATCGTAGTTAATTATTGCCCCTGGTTTTATATTTAACAATGAAATCTCTAAATTATCGAAATATTCATTGACACTTTGTGGTGAAACTGCTGCGCGACAGCGTTTGATGTTTTCTGCCATTCTGACTGTTAATCTTTGGCCATTTCGGCTTAAGTAACCGTGCATCCAGTCTTCTGCTGGAATATTTTCCGTAAAGACTTCTACCACTCGTCCTTGTCTGTCTAGGGAATTCATTACAATTTATCTGACTTCATAAGATGTCATAGGGAACCCCCACTCACTTGCAGTGATTAGTTTAACTGTGGGAAAGGTTTCCTCCTCTACAGAGAGCGCCGTTTGTCCACACACCTATTTTGATTTTTCCCTTTTAAACAGCGATTTCTTTTCATTTTATCAACACTCTACTTTTCGCTGGCTCCCCGTAAACTTAACTTCTCGCTTCTAATATCTTCCATCACCTTATTCAAATTTTCTACTGAATACGATGCATATCTGGGTGTCCCAAGCACCTTTTTGTATTTTTTTGGCATTTTACATTTGTATCAAGTCACCTCATCCTGGAACAAAATGTTTTTTATTTCCAAATTAACTTTGTTTTTACTTTGAAACTTTGTAATATTGCTAACTAATATATCAGCTAACTTACCATCAAATTTCATGAAAATCGAACGCATAGAACCGTAGCTACATATCAAAGTTTACAGACCACCAGAAACACCACGTCGTTTTGCTTTGATTTAAGCCGGTACTGAGGTAGGTGTTTCACTTTTGTGGCACCAAAAAGAGTCACAATCACTCACACACACTAGCGTCTCGCCGGTACAGGGGAGACTTGATCCCGAACTCCGTTTGTCAATGTTCTTACACATGTTTTCACTTCACGCGTTTGTATAAGACTTTTCGAGAAAAGCAGGAACGTGAGACGTTGGCTCAGGTGGCGAGGCTCGCGTCTAGAACGCAAAGTAATGGGTTCGACGCCCGGCGCTTGCAAGTTGGATTAGTTAATTTTTAAACAAGCATAAGTCGGGATCAAAGCTCCCTGTACCGGCGAGACGCTAGTCTCTCACACACGCACAGTCAAGAACAAATGAACTGTTTACGAGGGTGGGTCTAAGTTTTAGACATATTAAGAAAGTAATACATCAAAACGTATCAAGACACCCCGGCGGATCAGGTCATTTTTAAATTATCTATTATTTATGTAGTTTCATGATCACTCTTTTTCGGTCTACGGGTTATAATTTTCAATAACGGCCACATAATTCGTTTTAGGTAATAATACTTTTGTATTTCAAAAGTATATAAATGTACAAAATAAAAATGCCTCAGCACATATTGGAATTAAATAATCACTATACCGCATCAGTAATATATAATATTGTTTTAGAACAGAATAGAATATTCATTTTCAGTTTAAGATATCATTTTCTAATTAAAACGAACATACTAATTGAAATATTAATTACGGCCAAGAAAAGGCTATATGGGCACCAAGCCCAAAAATGTCACTATCACATCTTAATTTACATTTAAATTACCTCTGAGAAGTACTTAACTGGTTCGTAAGTTGCAGTGCTACACCTCGTTGTTTATTGAATTTTGTTACCGACGAAATTAATTAACAAATGTGTGCCACTCTTTGAAGTGGTTTAAATGATAGCCAGGGTCGATGTCGTTCGTTGAATGGTCAAAAAACTTGTATTAAAGAATTTGCAATACAAAAATCAGCACTTCTATTTTTACCATCAATACCAGCTGGATGAGTATAATTTAAATGTCAAATTTTAAGTAAAAAATACGAACAATCTGTTTCCATTAGATTGCATAGTGTTGAAAAATTCCCGTAATTTATTTTTCGCAAACTTTCGGGAATGCATGAGAATTTTGGGTAATACTTAACAATCAACATCGGTAAGAGTTGCCATTTTTGTGGAGATTTTTTTTTTATTACATAAAACTTTATAGAAACCCAAAGGAACTAGGTGATGAATCGAAAGTTCAATAACCATAAAAATTAGAACATTTAACATATTGTTAACAAAACCAACCATTACTGATACTGGCTTAAAAAAAAACTGGAAAAATCCATATTTTTTTAAAGCAGGTACTTAGTACCATAAAAACATTAAAAGAACAAAGATACGAATAAAACATTTCGGGACATAGCATACTACAAAAAAATTAAATCTAGTTTGGAATTTATTGGAAAACTGCTATTTTGCAAATCTATACCCAGTGATGTCACTGGCTTTTATCAAAATGTATAGAACCCGCCGTCAAATTTTATTAAATTAAGAAATCTTGGATTATTTTTTTAGCAAAAATGATTGAAATCCAAGAAAAGTCGGTAAAAAGATGTCTTTCACAACTTTTAACGAAATATGCCCTCGTAGCATTTGAATGTACCAATATTGTACTGGCGTATGGCAACACTGCTGAGGCTTGAAGGGTCGCGCAAAGCGTAACGACCAACGTTGTCAAATCAAACAACGTGTTTGGTAACGTTCCCTTTTTAAATCCTCGGTAACTTTTCAATAAATGATCCTCAACATTATCTTCTAATTTACCGAAATGAGAACTTTCGCTTTAACGAGACCGAACTTTACCGTAAATTACGGAATTTATGGGAACGTTCGCTTGGTAAAGTTCGCTACTCACAACACTTGCATAATTTGGAAGTTACTTAAAGGTTTATTATTATACACCACGATTCTCAGAACTTCTGAAGTATATACTTGTGAAATAAAACTTCTTTAGTCACGCTACACGTTGCAATATGTATCATGGCGCGCTGTATCTGGAGAGTAAGCTGGTGAACATGTTACGCGGACACGTACGTTACAAAATGTGTAATACGGCGAGGCGGTTGAAAGTACAGGGATATTATACTGCGAATGTGTAGGCTATTTTCTGTTTTGCTATAAGGTTGACTTTTGTTGTAACACCATGATACATTATGTTTGGCACAATCGGCTACCGTCCTTATTGTGTTGTACCAAATGTGTTAAAAATATTACAGGCGATTTCCGTATAGATTACCATTAGAATATCATGGGTGATACGCGATTTCTTGCGTTTCTGGTAGAGAGTAAGCAATAGCATATGATCATAAGAATAACATAGATGCACGGAAAAAAATCAAATCTGCAAATAAGAATAGTCTTATCCTTAAAGATAAATATATGGTGCAAGTATATAATGCTTTAGTCAAGTTTATTCAAGGCATAATTTAAATATTCATATTTTCTTGGATGTAAGTTGTGTATTTACTTGATTTCAATTATCTTATAGTAAGAATAAGGATAGCAGGCATGATATATTGAAGAAAAAAAATTCTTCTATGAAAGGTATATATTTATCTTCAAAGAAGTGTCTGGTATTCTTATTTTTATAATAAACTATTAGGCTTAAATAGAGAAAGTTTGTTCTTCGTATAATAATAATTACACTCCAATCAAGAAACCAAACTCTATTTTTAAGTTTAAATATATATTTGTATTGACACATCTTATACCTACTTCTTATACCAAGAATAGTTAATATTGCATTTATTTATCTACTATTCTTGAGTACAAACTATAGTCTTCAAAGCGCATGATTGATTAAACACGTTCGTCTCCACCCACGTCTCCTGTAATTTTATTTGTGGTTTTGCTGCAGTATAGCATGGAAGACGATTTAATGGCGGGCGGTTGTTTTTCGTGTGAAATAGTTAAAAGTGTGTAATGATGGAAGAATTATTGATATTGTCACATAATATGTCGCTCCTACCACTTGTTGTCTATGGAACTGACTTCGTTGCAGTAGTTGCGCTGTGCTCTTTCAGGAGACGGAGCTCAGATAGGTAGTTGAGAGAGATGGATAGGAACACTCGGTGTAAAAAAGGCTTGGTTTATTATTAACTTCAGGTTGAGTATATAAAGTTGAAAGTATTACCAAAATATTCGGGAATGCATATCTCGTAAGCCCCCTGGGATATTCCTCGCGAAATTGTTAACCACGAACAGCAGAGAAAGAGAGAGGGAGAGCTGGCCTGAAGGGCGGATTTTATATGTCGTTAATTTAAGCAGCACTTTGCCTTATGGCGTTATTAATTTTCACTGATTCACTTTTTAAGGTTGCCTGAGCAGATTGGCTTTTCCCTCCTTTGGACCACCTAATAATTTCTTAATGTTGAACTAAGTTTGGTATACTAATTTTAAACCTACTTCCTTAAAGACTTTTTGGAGTCCTCTAGTATACTGAGGATTATATGGTATCGAGACATATTTTGTATTTTCATCCTGATTGACGAAAGAAGTGGAATCACGAATGGTCTTTCTAAACAAATGCCTATTAATTAGTCTATTTCTATTTATTAAGTTAGTATTGAAACCATTAACTTTCGCTATATTCTTAATTAGGTATCTCCTTTTCATTATTAAATGTTTCTCTGCTGAGAGGAAAGTTAACCATACGGTGTACCAAAAAATGAAAGCTGGCCCTTTTGTGTTGGTCGCAGTGGAAGGAGGCATTAGAGGAATATATCGGTTAGTGGCAGTACTTTTTCTATAAATATCAAATTCTAGTGTGTTATTATCGTTCCTAATCCCTAAAGTATCCAAAAATGGAAGTTTGCCATTGTTCTCGACTTCATAAGTAAATTTAATGGTGGGGAAACGGTTATTTAGTTTGGCTACAAAATCTTCGATATTGGCGGTTTTTGTGTCGAAAATCGCGAAAATGTCATCAACATACCTGTACCATACCCTTGGAAAATATTCGAACTCCTGACTGCTTTCATTTTCAAAATTACTCATGGATAGGGGCGAGACCGAGACCGAGACCTGACAAGTCTCGCTCTTGGTCTCGAAGAAAAAATTTAGTCTCGGTCTCGGATCTCGAAGCTCGAGACCGAGACTACCTTGGTCTCGGTCTCGGTCTTGTCTCGGTTTGGTCTCGGTCTCGGTTTGAGCAAATAAAAAGTAATTAAATAATTTACTGTTTTAGTTCGTTAATAACACAAACGTTACTTCGGAATGTTAAGTTAAATGAAACATCTAATAAGTGTCTTTTGTGTATCAGTTCTTGGTGTAGATGTGATATTAGGGATAAACTTCTTAAATAATTTTACATTTTTTGTTTGCAACAGTTGTTTGGATAATAATAGTTAACTTAAATAGGTACCTAATAATATTTTAATATATTTCATATTAGTTTCTAAATTGTTGTTTTGATATAAAAATGCTTACCTCTAATGTAGGTAGGTATATAAGTGATAGGGATTTTTAAGTATGTACACATAAAAACTAGGTACCGATTTATGTCAATTTTATTGTCAAAGTCAACGCTTTTTCTTCTTATTTTTTACATTTTTTATCAGTTGTAGCGTAGCCATAAAAAGTGATGTAAGTTTCAAACATTCTGTATTATATGGAAACATTTATTTTGAAAACTCTTAAAATTTAACGGTATACAGGGTGTCGCGAAATTAGTGGACGAAACATCAACCATGTATTTATCGGTCAAAAATAACTAAAATTTTTCTTATAAATATATATCGGGAAGGGAGCTAGAGCCTCTTAAAAATGGGCCCCTGAATATGGTTTTCTTTAATTATTTCCGAAACGGTGTAAAATAGAGTTTTAAAATTTTGGATTCTACTAACATTAATATTCTGAATTTAAAAATGGAATTAAAAATAAAAAAATTTTAGTCAGGTGCGAACATTTTAGGGGGTGAGTCTAAAAATTAACTTTTTTTGGGCTAACTTTTTATATATTTTTTCTTCAAATTTTGAAAATTTGAATATTTTTTTCGCAAAAAAGTGTTTCTTAGTTTGCTTTGCTAGGACGCAGCGTTTTTGAGAAAAACGGATTTTAAAGTATACTGACTGCCAAAAACGGGTGTAAAATGAAGGTTATAATTTTTGATATTCCCCAAAAATTCCTTTTGACGCTACAAAACTTCATATTATTATAAAATAGTAGAAACACTTGTTCCAGAAAAAAGTTGACAGATTTTCAAAATTTGATAAACTATAGCATTCAATTTACACCCGTTTTTGGCAGTCGGAATACATTTATCCGTTTTTCTCAAAACCCTGCGTCCTAATGATACGAAATAAGAGGCACTTTCTTACCAAAAAAAAAAAAATTTTCAAAATTTGTAAAGAAAATAAAAAAATAGCCCACAAAAAGTTGACGTAAATTTTTTATATTCACTCCCAAAATGTTAAGCACCTGATCTGACTAAAATTTTCTATTTCTTATTCCATTTCCGAATTCTAAATATTAAACTTAGTGTACTTAGGGGAATTCCTAAATTTTAAAACTCTATTTTACACAATTTTGGAAATAATTAGAAAAACAAATCTTTAGGGGCCCACCTTTAAGAGGCCCTAGCTCCCGTAGGGGGTCTTTCCCGATATATGTTTATAGAAAACATTAATTTAAGGTATTTTTGACCAATAACTACAAGGCTAATGCTTCGTCCACTAATTTTGTGACACTCTGTATAGGTATAAGGTATATACTGTATAAGTGGATATGGTCAAAGGTGGTCATTCATCTTTTAATATACTAATCTGACACGGTTGTACCAGAAGCAGATATCCAGTTGCTTTAATGGATACGCGATGTTTTATTACCTTGTAGATATTTCGAAAAATGTGAAAACTCATAGCTGTTTATTGCTTAGAAATGGCTCAAAATAAGTTAACTACATAATTACATATTATGTACAGGGTGGCTCGAATTCGTGTCTATGTATGGGGAACTCGAAAACCGTAAGACATATAGTGTCGGTCAAATTAAGGCAATATTGCGCATTTAGGTGCCTAACAATATGCCGTTTAGAAAGTTTTAAAATTCCGAGTATTTACGGAGATATCCGAAAAGAAACGAAATTTTGAAAAATCGTTTTATTTTTTCCTGGCCTTATTTAAAAACGGATTTCAAATCTAATTGCACTTTTGGTTTGCCACTTTTTCAGCTCTATCCAATGATGATATCCAGTTTGAAATCCGACGTTTCGTCTTCAAGGGATCATCATCAACTTTCTTTTTTTAAATGCGAACTTAAATTTTTTTAATCGTTTTTCAGATGGTATTATTAATATGATTGTGTTTTTATTTAATTTTTATTTTTTTATTATTTTTATTTTATATATTTTGCTGTGGCGTAATTTTAAATAATTTAAGGTAGGTACTTTTGAAATTTTCATATTCTATAAAAATATTTTATGTTTTTTATATGAAGTGGAAAATTTAAGCCCGTATTAAAAATAAAAAATAGTAAAATTATTTTTTACGAGAATATGGCCATGAACTATTACTAAAACAAGTTGCTTAGTGCAAAGATAAGATATTTTCAAGTTTTAACCAATTAAAATATTTATTTAATAGAGAACATCAACAATTTATAATCATACTACGTGATACTATATTTTTATTATTTATAAGCAAAATTCCAATAGGTGTTTTTCCATCAAAGTACCTATAGTATCACGTAGTATGATTATAAATTGTTGATGTTCTCTAGTAAATACATTTTTTAATTGGTTAAAAGTTGAGAATACTTTATCTTTGCAGTAAGCAATTTGTTTGAGTAATAGTTCATAGCCATATTCTCGTAAGAAATAATTTTACTATTTTTTATTTTTAATACGCTCCAATTTTCCATCCACTTAATACAAAAACAAAATAAAATATTTTTATAGAATATAAAAATTTCAAAAGTACCTACCTTAAATTATTTAAAATTACGCCAAAGCAAAATATATAATTAAAAAAATAATAATAAAAATTAAAAAAAAAAATAAAAAAAAAATAAAAAAAATAAAAACACATAATCATATTAATAACTTCAATTCCATCTGAAAAGCGATAAAAAAAATTTAAGTTCGTATTTAAAAAAAGAAAGTTGATGATCCCTTGAAGACGAAACGTCGGATTTCAAACTGGATATCATCATTGGATAGAGCGGAAAAAGTGGCGATGCAAAAGTGCAATTCAATTTGAAATCCGTTTTTAAATAAGCCCAGTAAAAAAATAAAACGATTTTTCAAAATTTCGGATTTTTCCGTATATCTCCGGAAATACTCGGAATTTTAAAACTGTGCTTAACAATATGCTCTAAACGGCATATTGTTAAGCACCTCAATGCGCAATTTTGCCTCAATTTGACCGACATTGTATCTCTTACGGTTTTCGAGTTCCCCATACATAGACACGAATTCGAGCCACCCTGTACATAACAGTATAACCTTTCTTCTAGAATCTTAAAAAGAAACAGCCCAATTTAAAATAAACAAGCGTTATACCCGGATTTGCACGATTTTTCAATTTTTTGGTTGATTGGACCCCGTTGGCATAAATTGCCAATAACATACATAAAAATTTTATTTTTTCAGAAAGATAAGTTTTGAAAATTCAACAAATAAAAATATTTTTCGAGACCTTGGTCTCGGTCTCGATAGGTAAGTCTCGGTCTCGATTCTAATTTCCAGGTCGCGGTCTCGGTCTCGAAAACGAGACCGAGACCATAGTCTCGCGAACCCCTACTCATGGATTCCTTGAGATTTTGTTATAGGGCCCGGATTCTATTAAATTATCAACTCGTTGAAAATATTTGCTTTTGTCTAATATAACAACCTTATTACCTTTGTCAGCTTTTAGATAGAAAACATCTTTCTCCTTTAATCTCTTGATTGTATTTTTTCCTTTTCCAGGACGAGAGTTAACATTATTATTAATTACATTGTTTGAGATCTGATTCCTGCATGCTTCTCTAACAAATCCTTTAGTAGAGTCAGGAAGATGTTGAATAGAGCTTTCTATATTACCTACAATATCAAGTAAGTTATCCTTTGGTGGAGGCAATGCAAAATTCAGACCCTTATTTAAACGATCTAATTCATCTTTATCAAAAGATTGAGAAGATAGGTTTTCCACAATGCTTACGACTTCCTGAGAACTATCAGACTTAGGATTCATTTTCCTAAAATGTTTAATTTAAAATTAATTCATAATATAACTGATAGAAGATTATTAGACGCATATGAAAGTATGGAAATTAAGAATAGTTTAAAAAGAGATAGAGGGCCTATTCCGTATTGTCCATTGTATTGGTTGATCAAGCGTGACTAGTGGGATTCCAGGATTGGTTCCTTTGGTCCCGCTTGATTAAGCAAAAATTTAGTATAAAAGCCAGTTGGGTAGAGTTTTAAATTTAGTTTTAATCATCTCCTGATGATGCTAACATGGTTAGCGAAACGCGCGTCGAGTATTGTGGATAAAACTCCGTTTTAGTCTACCAATACTAGTTTGATGGAGTTAGATTTGGATTATTTGGATGAGTTTTGGTCAATTTGAGTTAGGTTTGATTACCATGAATCAACCAAGGAGAAGTATTAAAAACAAGTTTTAATACAGCACCTCAACGCATCCAACAATTATTGTTGTATGCGTACTGTTAACGTGCGCCAAATTGAACGTGTCTAAATGACGTATATCCGTTTACTGGGTTTCTAGTGTTAATGCGTAAGATCAGAAAAATTAAGAAGTTGTTAAACTAATTGCGACTCAACTTTACGAATCGTTCGTGAGTCTAAATCTATCAATAATCTGTACCTAAGATGAAGGTGTTTTTTTTCCTGAACACCTTACCAAGAACTGATGAGGCATCCCAATCGCATACAGATTGTCTGAGTTTAGGACACGCATCCTTACCTGCAACAGAAGAAAAAGTATTATAGTTTTAAA